>CAUYQV010153512.1:0-28632 GCA_963574575.1 Galagoides demidoff
GCCAAGTTGTGGTGGGCACCTGTGGTCCCAGCTACTTGGGAGGCGGAGGCAGGAGACTCACTTGAGCCCAGGAGTTGGAGGTTGCTATGAGCTGTGATGCCATGGCACTCTACCCAGGGGGATAGCTTGAGGCTCAGTCTCAAAAAAAAAAAAAAAGTGATATAAAAATACTATGGAATATTATTTGGCTATAATAAGGAATACAGTACTAACATATGCTGTATCATTGATAAACCTTAAAAACATTTTGTTATTTGAAAGCAGTCAGTCACATATGACTTCTTTTATATGAAATGTCCAGAACAGGCAGATCCATAGATCAGAAAGTAGATTAGTGGTTGCCAGTGGCTAGGTGAAGGGGTGATGGCTGCTAATGGGGTTCTCTCAGGGGAGATAAAAAAAATAGAACTGAAATTAGACAGTTATGATAGTTGCACAATCTTGTGAATATATTAAAACTGTTCAGTTTTGAAAAGACTGCTAAACAACTAAAAATATCATTATGTCCCCCTACCTCAAACATTAAAACCTAGAAACTGAGAAAGAATCAAATGTCTTAACACAATAGCACTAGATTTGGGGAGTAACTCAGAACAAGATACTGCTGAGTTTTCCTGGGAATGTAAAGCTGAACATACTGCCATTACCCCTTGGAATCTGCATTGGTTCTAGAACCCTTCCCATACCAAAATCTGAGGATACTCAAGTCTCTGATATAAACTGGCACAGTGTTTGCATGTAACCTATGCACATCCTCTGGTATATTTTACATCACCTCTAGATTACTTATAATACCCAACACAATGTAAACAGTATATTAGATTTGTTGTGGGTTGACTCTGAGGATGCAGAACCCATGTATGTAGAGGACTGACAATATAAATTTCATAACCTTAGTGATAACAAGCTACAAATGGCTATTCTACAGAACTTATACAAATGGAAAAACAACTATCAAAATTACTGACAACAGGAGATACTCAATAAAGATTTGATTAATGAAGATACCACCTCTAATGTAATTCTTACTGTGTTTACCACCTAGTACTTACCCTTTAAAAACTACTCCTAGAACTTATAACAATAGAACCTGGTTTAAAATGAAACTGATAAAACAATCTCTTTTAACAGATAAGCAAAGGAAAGGAGGGGCTAAGGAAGGAAAAAGTGACTTTATCTTTTTTTCTTTTTTAGAGACAGAGTCTCACTTTGTCGCCCTCAGTAAAGTGCCATAGCGTCACAGCTCACAGCAACCTCCAGCTCTTGGGCTTAGGTGATTCTCTTGCTTCAGCCTCCCAAGTAGCTGAGACTACAGGCGCCCACCACAACGACCAGCGATTTTTTGTTGCAGTTTGGCCAGGACCAGGTTTGAACCCGCCACCCTTGGTATATGGGCTGGTGCCCTACTCATTGAGCCACAGGTGCCACCCACTGTGACTTTATCTTTTCTGTCACTAGCATGTGGGACTGACATCCACTGTCCTAACTGCTAGGAAGTATCACTACAATATTGAAGTATCAAAGCCTGTTTGGACTGAACTAGAAAGGCCCTAAACAAAAGTAGGATTATAATAATCAAATTAAATGCTTTGAATAAGCAAACAAAATCAAACTGTAGTGCTCAATTTGACTACACTATTCAAAATAAATATACCTTTATTGAGGTCAAGTTCTTCATCATCCTCCTCCTTCTTATGTATCTCTTCTGTACCATCAGTTTTTTCAGTTGACACCCACTGTATTTCTCCACTTGTTTCTTGCCACTCTCCACTCTTATCATGCTGAGTGGTGGGAGCATCGCTGATCAACTCATCTGTTTTACTTTCTGCCAACTGGGCTGCTCGCTCTCGCTCAAGAAATAGCTGATAAAAATTATTTTTGAAGATCATTAAAAAGAGACCAACCAATAAGTATACTCCCAAATTCAAGGTTCTAATTGCTTTTAAATATAGTAGAACCTCAGAAGGTTGACCACCCAAGGGACTGTAACAAACCTGACAACATACAAAAGTGATCAACATCAGGAACTAGGCCTACTGTACTGATCTGTACATGTGGTGCATGTCCAGTCTATGAAAATTAGGTCAACTTGAAGAAGTAGTCAACTATGGAGGTTCTACTTGTCTAGTAAAAGAGTAAATATAAATAAAAGCTTTTGGTCTTTCTATATCATAGTGAAACCCAAGACAAAAAGTACACGTATAAATGCTGCTGGGATTCAATTAATCAATTAATGAGGCTCAACAACTGTAGCTCAAGCGGCTAAGGCACCAGCCACTTACACCAGAGCTGGCAGGTTCAAATCCAGCCTGGGCCTGCCAAAACAACAATGACAACTACAACCAAAAAAAAGCCAGGCGTTGTGGCAGGCACCTGTAGTCCCAGCTACTTGGGAGGCCGAGGCAAGAAAATCACTTAAGCCCAAGAGTTAGAGGTTGCTGTGAGCTGCAATGCCATGGCACTCTACCCAGGGTAACAGCTTGAGGCCCTGTCTCAAAAAAAAAAAAAAAAAAAAAAAGAGGAGGAAGGCAGCACCTGTGGCTCAGTGAGTAGAGCACCAGCCCCATATACTGAGGGTGGTGGGTTTGAACCTGGCCCTAGCCAAACTTCAACAACAACAACAAAAATAGCTGGGTGTTGTGGTGGGTGCCTATAGTCCCAGCTACCCAGGAGGCTGAGGCAAGAGAATAGCCTAAACCTAAGAGCTGGAAGTTTGCTGTGAGCTGTGATGCCACAGCATTCTACTGAGGGCAACAAAGTGAAACTCTGTCTCTTAAAAAAAAAATCAATTAATGATGCACATACTATTTCCAACAATGAAAGTCTCAATTACCAGGCCAGGTACAGCAGCTCATTCCTATAATCCTAGCACTTTAGGAAGCTGAGGCAGCTGGATTGCTTGAGTTCAGGAGTTTGAGGCCAGCCTTAGCCAAGAGTGAGTATAGTACATACAAACAAAAGCACATTGGGTTTCCCAGTAATTTTTTTTTTTGTAGTTGTCACTGCTGTTCTTTTGTTTTGTTTTTTATTTTTTAGCTGGCCGGGACCAGGTTTGAACCTGCTACCTTCAGTATATGGGGCTGGCACCCTACCCACTGAGACACAGGCGCTGCCCCAAGATCCACCCTTTCTGAATGACTTTTCTGTGTGCTACCTCTTAGTGTGTGGCAAGTTCTACTGTCAGATTTTTCATAGCCTTTCTATCTGGATTCTCTTGTGATGTTTTATTCATACAACTTGAAGATCTTTTTAGCTTAGTTCTTTTCCCAGAATTTCAGTCATACTGGACTTTTAATTTACTGGGAAACATGTGTCCAGAAAAATATGAATGGGAACCACAATAGTGACCCAAAATGAACTTTGTAACATTTTATGAAAGGTTATAATATTTTGTACCTGATCTTCCTGACCAAAGTGTATTAAAGTCACAACAGATATTCCAAATCAGTAGTTGTGTTGCCAGTGGAGTTTCAGTGTTAATTTAGATTTAACAACCACCCTGATTCATCTCTTTAGATTCAGGTCCCACAAAAACACAAGACAAAGTCTCATGACATTTACAGAAATGTCTCTAAATATAATTCTTACCAAGTAATTGAATCTAACCTAGTGTTTGGGACCAAAAGTTTTAGAGAAGGAAAGGATGTAAGAAGAATGTACCTGTGTACCATGGAAACCTCAGATTTCTTGTTCTTTTTTTTTTCTTTCTTTTTTGCAGTTTTTGTTCCGGGCTGGGTTTGAACCTGCCGCCTCCGGTATATGGGGCCAGCACCCTACTCCTTTGAGCCACAGGCTTTTCATTAAATTATGTTAAGTAAGGATCATTCAACAAATCATTTATAATTACTAACAAGAATGTACGTAGGTAGCGTTACTTGGAATGATTGCGTAGAGTCAAAATTTAAAAATCTTTCCTTTCCCTGCTTTTAAAACTCCACCAAGAAACAAGTGGATGAATTCTAAGTTTTTAGTGTTTAAAGGCGAATTCTTCCACAGACTTGGTCTCAAAAAGAAAACACTTTGAGTGCATAGTTGGTATATTATTAGTGAAAGTTTAGGATGAAAATGTGTCATACTAGAAATCCACAAGAAAGCTGTTCCGAGTCAATAATAGGTAGAAAGATATTGGCCATAAATAGATCTTGAACTTTTACTGCAAAGAAAGAAATTTTACCACATATCCAGCCTGCCTTTACCTAGGCAGTTAAACTCTATATGCTTCTACAAATATAGTTATGTGACTAGTTAAGTCTCGTGAGGGAGAAAGAACAGGATACCTTGTAGGTGCACACAGCTCTCCAAATTTGCTTGTAAATGGTTTGGCTCTTAAAACATAATTACCCATAGAAAATATTTTAAATTACAGCCTCTCCCCACCTGAAACCCGTTGAATGCATAATTAAGTCGAATTGTGGTTATTATACATGAGACAGAGCTCTGAGTTCAGGGAAGCAGGGGGTAGGAAACACATATTTACCTCGTCTTTCCTGGCAACAGGGCTGGCTGGGGATAAAATTTGGTGCAGGCAATACATGCGGGAATTTTTGACTTTTTTGTGCTTATTCTCGTCTCCCTCCAATCCGGTTGTGACTGGGTGTGCTGCACTCCTTTTCCGTCTTTAGCTATGCTCATTGGCGTGCTGTTCAGCACCTGCCTCCCATCCCTGTACTCGGTGCCCCAGAATTATTACCCACACCTTTTGCTCCTAATGTTCCCACTACAGGGCCTGGCATGTAAAAGGCACACTATGTTTATTTATCAAAGAATGAATAAAATAAGAAACACAGGCAGTAGAAATAAAAGATCCGGGTTCAACTGATGCTTTCCCGCCTCACTTTATCTCTGACACTGGAATTCCTTCTTCAGTAGGTCCCTGGTCTCCGGCATTCGAAGAATGAATCCACGAATCCGTGGTAAGATAGAATTTATTTTACAGAAAAGAATACACAAAAAGCACCTGAGCTCCTGGTGGAGGGAAAAACTTAAATCAGAAAATCTCATCTCTGCCTGGGTTCTTTGTCCCGGGTATATATAGTCGCTCGGTCTTTTGTAGTTACATTTGGCCAGGACTTGGTAACATATGAATGGATACAGGCCCTTCGCTGGGGCGAGATGAATGAGCGTTATCAATGAATGGATACAGGTCCTTAGCGGGGGTGAGATGAATGAGTGTTATCAATGAATGGATACAGGTCCTTCATTGGGGCGAACTGAATGAGTATTATCAATGAATGGATACAGGTCCTTAGCTAGGGTGAGATGAATGAGTATTATCAATGAATGGATACAGGCCCTTCTGCTAGAGGCAAGGAGAACGAATGCATTAATGAATGGATTCAGTCCATTCATGAAATTATCCAGGCCTAGGAAACTAAGGATCCCTGTTCATGCCTGAATGGGGAACCCCGTAGCACCCTTAGGACTGTGAAATGCTCTCAGGAAAGTAGCTCAGCCAAAGAAGGGCTCTCTAGGTCCAAGGGTGGTTCTGGGGTTGGCACTGGCACCAGCGAGGTCTGTGCCGCCGTCTCCCTCGACTAAATGGGACCCGCAGGCTTCTCTTTTCGTCCTGTCTGCGGCACTTGGTTCTCCAGCTCTGCCTTCCCTTGTTGGCTGCACCAACACGGCCAGGGCGGAGATGTAGAAGGTCCTCCCGGGCGGCTGGCGCTGACCAAGCCGGGGTGCACAGGCCCTGTATCATCTCCAGTTACATTCTTAGCTATTCTTTAAATTTCACGTGGTTGCAGCTCTCCCCGGTGGTTGGGTAGAAGGGGAGAGCTTGAGTTCCAGCAGGTGTGTTCATAGGGGAGGGCAGGGGAGCAGCGCAGATGTCTTACGCAGATGTTTAGATTTAGTGTGGCTGGGAGTCTCACCTCATTTTCACATGATGTAAATAGAGAAGCTACATAGCTCAAAGGACCAAGAAGAACCATTAGGAAAACAAGGCAAGCACACAATTGTCACGCAGTAAGGCAGTCCTAGACGACTTCCACACGTGTTCCTGACAGGGACAGGACTGGAAGGCAGTCCCTTATCTGTCCTGCCCACCATATAGAGAGAGATGACAACACAGGCGCTGCTGAGCTCCTGCTCGGGGACCCCAGCTCTCCACCAAAAGGCCCGACATGGAGCGTGGCCCCTGCTCCAGTTCACGTACGAGGTGCCTCCTCGGCCTTCCCCGTGTCGCATACCTTTCTCATTGCTAAGCTGCATCTGGTTCGAAAGTCCTTGCACATGCTCTTGTATGGTCAAAAAAGAGACACTTCCTCGACACAGAACTCAGTCAAGGCCCAGTGTGGGCACATGGCAGGCTGACGGCCAAAATGTGCCCATTAAACCCCCAGCAAATGAATCATGACTCTGGGTGACTGGAGAGACAAATGTTTACCATGGAACGGTAACAAAAAAGTCTGGGCTTTTTGCCATTTAGGAAAAAAAAAAAAAGCATATAAACTTTCTTATCCTTTCCTGGATAGAGCGCTGAGAAGGTGTAGTGCACACAAACCAGTCTTTGCAGGAGCATATTGACAAAAACAAAGGCGGTTTCTTATAATTTGTAAATAACATATATTTTTATGTGTGTGTACAGATGGTGATTTTCCTCTCTTGTGATGACTGATTTGCTTTATCATGCAACAAAGCAGGACCACACTGGTATAATTTATCCTTTCCTATCACATCTCTTCATAATTTAAAGCTATAGAATGAGCAGTCTGTGTTATTACTCATTAAAAACCAAGAATAAAAGAGTAATATAATTTTTATGAGCATGGCATTTGCTTTGCCCAATATCAGTCTTAGCTCCGTCACTATACGGCTGTGTGACTGTTAGCAAGTTCCTTACATCTGCCCCTCTGACATGGTCTCTGGGTTTAGACAATCTGTGCATATGTATAAAGTACCTAGAACAGCTCCTGAAACAGACTGATGTTCAATAAATGTTACTTGGGGATTATTTGTTTGTTTATATTATTCCTAAAATTAATATTAGAGTAAAAATTACCAGTAGCATTAGGGCCAAACATACCAAAATATTCACCAATAAGATTATATCCTGCTAGACTGGGTTTGTCCATCGAAAGAAAGTTGTTTGGGTGGGAATCGGTATTTTTAAATTAACTATTGTCGACCTTTTCTTGATTTAAGAATGTATTCATGTTCTGCTCAGAAAATGCACGAAAGACCAAAGAGAGCTCCAAAGCAATGGGAATCTCAGAGCATAGGAATGTGCTTTACTCCAGAGGGGAGAAAAATCAGGGTAAAAAGTGTGTAGGATATTTATAAATAGCTCATTATTAGCATCCCAGTCTGTGTCTGTGGAGATATACACACCTAGATAGCTGAACCCCAATTTGGAGAACAAGAATGTACAACCAGGCTAACTTATCTTTCCTTCTGGCCAGTAGAGTGCTTTTCCTTCAAATGTGGTATTTTTCTATTTGGCCCTTTGGCCATCTGACATGCTGCAATGATCCTACGTTTGATATGTAGATATTTTAGAGGTTCTCTAATATCTTCATTCAAATATTCACAGAGAAGCTGAGAATATCAAACTATTTTCAATGATGCTGGAAATGCTCGAGGAAGTTTCCCACTACATAGTAGAGTGGAAGTGTGTAGTAAATGAAAAAATGAATCATTGATCAATGGAAAGTCAATAGCCAGTAAATTTTGCAGTTGGGATTCATCACTCCATGCAAAAGATATTTGAGGGGAAGGGCAGGGAAATTGAGGTGATATGAACTACTTATGAGACAATGTGCTGACACTTATGCTGTAGGACTACTAGGATAAATATGGTTTTCCAGGTTCAAGGCTGAGTGGTAAAGAAAAGACATGAAGTGTTAGAAACTTACTTCACAGGAGACCTATTTTGGATGCTCTAAAAATATCAGTAGGACCTAATGTGAAATTTCCTTGTAAGGTTCCCTTTCTTCAAAACTTCTCTTTGGAATCCAAACTTCAATTTCAATAACAGTATAAGCAGAAGAAGAGAGCTAGAAAAAGGAAGGCTTAGAGTTGGTGCTACCAAGAACATCCATTAGTAATTTATGTGTATCCTCTAGTAGCAGATATTTTCAAGAAATTTGGTCTTATTGATACAATTAATCATCCTTGAGTGGGGACATGAAGGAGAGAAAGGTGGCCCAGTAGAAAGCCCAGTTTCTCCTCCCCCAGTGGAAACACTGATTCAATAACAATACAGAGACAAATATCCTTTGTTGAGAAATCCAGAAACCAGTTCAGGCTATAGGCATCCTGGATGAGTGTAAAGTCAGCTGCACTAAAGCCAGTAAGAAAATTTGTGGAACTCGCTTGCCAGAGCCCCTCCTGACACCGAGCACATTACAATTGAAAGGAGATGTCCATCTCCTCTCTGGGGAGAGAGAGAGAAGAATGTAGCATACACCTCACATTTAGCCCTTTGAGGGGGACCACCTGAGGGACTGGTTTCTGCCTTGCCTGAATCTAAACTGAAAGAAAAAACAGTGGTTTGGGGGCCATGAAAATAGAAGTGACAGTTAAACAAGTATGCACTGGCCCACCATGGCCCCTTCCTGTGGCTCAGCTGGGAGTGAGTGAGAAATCCCTGACTCTAAAGAATCCAAAAAATACAAACAAATCTTAAACATAAAATATGTAATTGTTGAAATTTAAACTCTATTATATAAAATGAAAGACAAAGATGGGGACAACAGGATCCAGGAAATGGAAAGATATTTAAATGTAATTGAAAAAGAAGATAATTAGAATATTGGTCCAGGAGTTTCTACATATGGAAATAAAATTTCAGGAAAAAAAAAGAACAGATAAAATTAAGTAGAAAAATTACAAAGTAAATTCAAGATAATTTCACAAAATTGAAAGGGTCCAGTAAATGCTTGGCACAATGTTGGTAATGGGCTCCAATTTGCCCACCGTTGCAAAATTTAGAACATCAAGGATAAAAAGAAGTTCCTATAAGCTTCAGAAAGAAGAAGAAAATATGGCATAAAAAGGACCTAGACTCAGGATGGTTTAAGATTTGTCAACAGTAACACTGGAAACTGGAAGACAAGGGGGCAAAAGAATTCGTGATTCTGAGTGACAATAACATCAACCTAGAATTCTATACCTAGTCAAATTATCACATGTGACAATATAAAGGTATTTTCAAACTTGAAAGTTTAAAAAAAAAAATAGTCACACATCTAACCTTTCTGAGGAAGCTATTGAGCGCAGTATCCATCAAAATGAGGGAATGGATCCATAAAGAGGAAGAGAGGAAGTCTGGAGAACAGCAGATCCACTCAAGAGAAAAGTCAATGTAATCCCCAATGTAAAAGCCAAGTATATGCATTAAACTGATTTTTAACAAGAGCATCAAGAAGACAGAATGGCAGGGTGGGGTGGGGGCGGTTCTCCTCAATATATGGGCTGGAGAAACTGAATGTCCCCATGCCAGTTATAAAATTGGATTTTTATCTTAAGCCAAACACAAATTCAACTTGAAATGAATTAAAGATCTAAATGTAGGGCCTGAAACTGGAAAACTCCCAGAGGAAAATAGTGGAAAAGCCCTTTGACACTGGACTTAGCCATGATTTTTTTTGGAAGGGGGGGGCGTTAAAACACCAAAATCAGAGGAAGCAAAAGCATAAATAAACAAGTGGGACTATATCAAAACTGCTAAGGGGATAAAGAAAATATGCTTATATATGTGTGTGTATATATCCACACACTCCCCACACATACAACACACACATGCACATGCAGACCATAGAGTATTACCTGGCTATAAAAAGGAGTAAAATAATGTCTTTTGCAGCAACTTGGATTGAATTGGAGATTGTTATCCTAACTGAAGAATCTCAGGAATGGAAAAATAAATACTGTGCATTTTCACTTATTAGTGGGGCTAAACAAAGGTGTAGGTGATCATAAAGTGGCGCAATGGAAATTGGGAATGAAAGTGGTGGAAAGGAAGCCAGCGATAAAATTATATATTGAGTACAATGTACACTGTTCTGGTGACAGATATACTAAAAACCTTGACTTCAGCATTATACAATTCATCCATGAAACAAGAAGACTTGTACCCCCTAAGTCTATTAGCTCAGTGGGTAGGGTGATGGCCACATGCACCGGAGCTGGCGGGCTCCAGCCCAGCCCTGGCCTGCTAAACAATAATGACAACAACAAAAAACTAGCCAGGCATTGTGGCAGGGGCCTGTAGTCCCAGCTACTTGGGAGGCTGAGGCAAGAGAATTGCTTAAGCCCAAAAGTTTGAGGTTGCTGTTGACACCGTAACACTCCACCGAGGGTGACGTAGTGAGACTCTGTCTCAAAAAAAAAAAAAAAAAAGAAGGCGGTGCCTGTGTCTCAAAGGAGTAGGGCTCCAGCCCCATATGCTGGAGGTGGTGGGTTCAAACCTAGCCCCAGCCAAAAACTGCAAAAAAAAAAAGAAAAAAAGAAAAGAATAAAAGAAATTAAAAAAAGAAAAGATGGATGAGTGAATGAGGAAGAGGTGGAGTGACCCAAGTTACATGTTCTTTTTTTTTTTTTTTTGAGACAGACACTTTGTTGCCCTTGGTAGAGTGCTATGGTATCATAGCTCACAGCAAGCTCAAATTCATGGGCTCAAGTGATCCTCTTGCCTCAGCCTTTCAAGTAGCTGAGACTACAGGTGCTCACCACAACCCCTGGCTATTTTTAGAGATGGGGTCTCATTCTTGTTCAGGCTGGTCTCAAACTCCTGAGCTCAGGTGATCTACCCACCTCGGCCTACCATAGTGCTGGGATTACAAGAGCCAGCCACTGTGTCTGGCCTACATGTTCATTTTTCATAGTGGAAAGTCAATATATAATTGAAAAACCAAAACAAATAGTCTATTATTTGAAAGAACAGTAGTACATAACAAAGGAAATTGCTAAGTGTATAAAATAGTTGCTTCTGGGCAACTTACTCTCATTCCGTAAAAGTAATATAGAACTATTGAGCTATGTGCCTGTGTTACATTAATGTAGAGAAAAGTTAAATTGTAGCAAATATATCAAGACACTCTTAATATTGAAAAAGAAATGGGATTAAAAGATAATTTCTATCTTAATATGATAAAATAACGTGTGTCCAGCTTTGGCCCAGTTGAAAAGAAAGTAAGTCAGATAGAAACTTTCTGAAAAAGAAAAAAAAAAAGAAGAAATGTTTCTTTATCTTCTACTATAGCGGTGATAGATACATATTTTGTACATATTTTTTTAAACAGTGCAGCTTTCCTGGCTGAGTACTGCCTTTCCTGTGGAAGGAAAAGTTATTCTAAGCCGAGCGCTAAAGTCAGAGACCGGCAGACAGTCCTGCTGTTTTCAATTAGCATGCCAGTCCCCATGGCATGGCAGGCAGACGGTGTTTTATTAGGGACTGGCCATCCCCTCCTCCAAGCCACGTGACCAGCCTGCAGTTCTACATGCTTCCCCTGACCTTCCAGTCCCTCTGGACTTGTGTGACCGCTGGAAGCTGAAGCCACAGCTGTCTGCCACTTGACTCCCAAAGCTCCGTCTGATCTGCAATCTCCCCTTGGGATAGAGAGGGAAAGCGTGTTGATGGAAAGAAACTTCTCCCTGAAATAAAATAGTTCCTCTTCCTTGGGCGTGTGAGAGCTGTAACAGAGAGAAGGGAGGTGGTTCTGTTCCTGGGAGAGCTCAGCAGAGGTCAGGTGGGAAATTCGGCTCCTCTCAGCCCAGGGACCAGATCTGGGCCAGAGGACACTATTTTTTTATGAATTCAGGGGACAACAAAGATACCACAAGCCGTGGCACATATGAATCTGGAGAAGCATAAGCAGACCTAGAATTTAGCCTAAAGAAGAGAAGGTTGAGTGTGATTTTGAAAGGATCTCTGGAGCAGGAAATGTCATCATACCACGAATGAGGACCAGATGTTCTCAATCTTGTCAGAGCACAGAGCAGGGAGAAAGAGTGACCTGATAGGACAAGCAGAGCTTCACGACAGTTGTTAAACCCTGGATGGGGCGTTCATGGAGGCTGAGGAATTCTCCATAAAAATAAAAGGTTGTCTAATGTGAGCATTTGTGTACAGGTTTGCCTAAACTGTTAAGGCTTGGGGAAATGATGTTGAGGGTCCTTTGTAGAATATTCTCTATATCAAAACAGAGGCTGCTGTTGGAAGACCACTGATGGTAATCCCCGGGCCCCATAGCTATAAGGCCTGGAATGAACAATATAAACTTAAATTTTCTCATTTTTTTCCCTCTATTCCCTTTCTAGTTCCCTACACATATTTATAAACATACCAATCATAGGGGTAACAGGACAGCAATCCCTCATTTGCACTTTCACCCATGGCTTTTTTCTATTTTCATGTTAGAGACAGAAGAATCGATTATCTAAAACAAACGTATCTTGAAAATGGGTCCTTTACAATGGGTTGAAATTCTGTTTTGACATGTTTAAGATATTCAATGAGATGACAGTTAATACAGAGTAATTAACAGGCTTAAATAAAAACTCCCCTTTTGTTTTTCTTAAATAAGATGACAATAACAGTTAAACATATTTTTTAACTCCTCTCTTAATATGGTAAGTAGATGATAAGTCATTTTACAAACATCTATTCACCTTTAAGATGGAAATACCACGGGACTTGGCCATGCCATCTCACTGTAATTCACTGTAATCTGTAGTTGGAATAAGTAGTTTTCAATTTATATTTCCTATGCCTCAAATCAAAGCTAACATTTTAATTAGCAAAATGACCGTAAGAAGCAGGGCTGATGGCCAATTACTACTGATTACTCCACTCTTGGCTGATTAACGAGTTGGCTGGTAAGATAGCCGTGCATTTTGATCAATTAAACTCATCTATGTATCTTTCATCAACTCGATTATAGTTATGTTTAATAATCTGTTGTAATTTTAATGAAATTTTATATTATTTGACAAAGAAATGGTATTTAGAAGAAAGCAAAGCCTACAAATGTATAAACTAAATTAATGTAAACAAATAGTATACAATTCTCTTTGCACAATGATTAAAGCTTAATGTGATAACATTTGGGGGGCACTCATCTTTCACACGGTGACACCAACATAGAATCATCACACTTACTTATCCAATATATTTTTTAATAAGTAAATAAAATTTCTAGGAATCTTGGAATCTGTTAGATCCATTTTTCTACTTCTAGACAGACTGAATTTAAAGCTGTCTTATATGATGGTTGGCTCTTCAACTAGCAGACAAAGAAAAGAATTTGGAGGTAAGTTAAAAGGAAGAAATGTAAACAGCTAATGTCACCATATTTGTGTCATAGTACCATGAGAGTTAAAGAATCATAGGTAGCAATGACTTGTTACTCAGGACATCACAATCTGTACTGACCCTAAACACAAGAGCAATCTAAAGAAGCCAGAACTTGAAATAGCACCTCAAGAGATCCTTTAAAAAAACATCCAAGTAAATGTTTGTAGTTGAATGGGTTCAAATAGCTTGTGTTTATTAATTAATGATTTCATACCCCTACATCTAAAACAAATACTGTAGGCTGCTGAAAGTCTACCGTTGGAATGGCCAGCTGCCTTCAAACTTTGTCAAACTAAGAAACAATGAGATCAAAGGCAGAGTAATCGAGTTTCTAGTCTAAGTGATCTCTTCAGTGTCGTCTAAACCAACAGGGTTTCTGCGCATCCCACTATAGAAAATACGGTATATGAGAGAATTACGTCACATAGAAAACACTTCATTTAAAACAACCTTGGCTGTTTAATTATAAATTAGGTGTAATGAAAAGGCTAGTTGGAATGCATATAAGGAAAAAAAAGACAGAGAAAAAAAGATGACTTCGAAGTTCCTGGCTTCAGAGATGTCTACATACACAGCATCCCTGACTGCTGCCCAAAGTTGGAGTGGAAAGTCAGAGTGAGGGGGATTTGTTTGTAACTTTTGAGCTTCCAATAATAACATGGCTTCCCTCAAAAATTATTCTTTTAGGAATTATGCAATTAAAATTGAGTCACAGGTGAGAGGGGAACACCTGGGTTCTGAATATAACGTGTGAAAGCGTCTGATTAGAAGCTTGCTGAGTTAATACACACCCTGGAAGTTAGGGAAGGCAGGCAGAAATAGAACGCTGGAAAAACAAGAGGCAGGGGTAATGGAAATGGAAAAGATAAGCACTACAGGAATGTAGAAGCTTTCTTTCTGTAAGAGTCTATGTATTTTTATATTTATAAGATTTTCCACACAAACTTGTCCTTAAAATAATCTTGTAAAGGAAGAATGAACAAAAGTATATCCTATCTGATAATACACTACTGCAAATTAACAAGCATATATAAAAATGTTAAGATGTTATCACATTTTAATATGAAGCCAGTAGATGATATAATTTACACCTATGGAGGAAAAACTCATTTCAACTCAAGTTGAGAGGAGGGGGAGCAAAGGAGGGGGAAGAGGAAAGAAGGAGGGGCATAATGTAGGGGTGTACGGCACATCTTTGGGGTGCAGGACACAACTACAAGAGGGACTCTACCTAACAAACTCAAATATTGTGACCTAGTTGTTTGTACTCTCACATTAACCTGAAATAAAGAAAAAAATGGAAGAGGTTATTATGCCCCCTTCACAGAAAAAAAAAAAATGCAAGGAAGAGGTGGTTTGAACATTAAGAATGATCTATTTGTGATCAACCCACATAAAATCAGAACTGATTCATAGTAATTGGATTTGGAAAATGTCTTAATGATTTTTTTATACTTATGGAGCTGGAAAATATTCTTCTTAGCAAAGTATCTCAAGAATGGAAGAAAAAGTATCCAATGTACTCAGCTCAGCCCTACTATGAAACTAACTTATAGCTTTCATAGCTATAACTCAATTATAGCCCAAGAATATGGGGAAAGGGGAGAGGGAAGGGAAGGGGGAGGATGGGTGGAGGGAGGGTGGTTGGTGGGATCACAAATGTCTTAACACAATAACTAAGATAATGACATGAAGGCTATGTTAACTAGTTTGATGAAAATATTTCAAATTGTATATAAAACCAGCACATTGTACCTCATGATAATATTAATGTACACAGCTATGATTTAATAAAAAATAATAAAAAAAGAAATATAGTTAAAAACAGAAACAGAAGTATTCATAAATTTTATCAAATATGTTATGATTTGTGTCAGAAGTTTCTACTGACTTAGCTTCAATTCAAGAGGAAAACAAATCCCTAGCAAATTTAATTCTCTAAAGATAATAGGCTTTATTATTTAACTTTTTCTTGACCTCTTTTAAACTATCCCTATTCAGTTTCTTAGTTTCACAGATAGTTATATCTTTGTAATCCTTTCATTTTATTTAGATATTTTCATTTGATAACTTTCAATCATTTATCACTATTCAAAATAAACTTTAGCTACTTTTCGATAAATAGAATCAGAAAAAAATTCCATTATAAAAAGCAAAGTAGAGTAAAATCTTTTCTTTAGTATAGTTTGATATTTTTGACCATGTTCTCAATGGCCTTTAAATCATTTGATGATTCAGAGGTGAATTTTTGGCTTAGCAGATTTAGTTATATTCAGATGGGAACCAGGTGCTGCTTGGTAGTAAGATTTTTGACTCTCAATCAGTTACAAGTTAAACTTTTGTGAGGTTCTGCTTTTCTTAGCACTGAAACACAAATCCATAATTGCATATTTTGAATCTCTGCCTGGGAGTATTGTGTGGTATTAAAACACCACGATGGGCAGAATTAGCCAAAGGACTTTCTATAAACTCCCATATTTCACAAATCCCCAGATAGTTTCAAAATATTTAAAGTTGGCACTTGGATTTTCCCCTATGATTTATGTGTAACTTCTTCAGGGATCTCATTTGAGGACACATCATTAAATGACAATGCTGCACTCAGAATATTTCTCTGCACCTGAAGGGTGATTGGGGGAAATCAGAGTCAACCTAATTATCTGGGGATTGATTAATGTGTATTTATGGAGACAGTGAGACAACACATTTGTGAACTCTTAAAATTTTTACGAATTATCAGAAAGCCAATAAAAATAAAGGCATTTACTGTCTGATACTCAAAATAATCAATGGACACTATTTTATGGAACAAGGACGCCACTGCCAAGCAGCTGTAACAGCGCTCCCTGTTGGGAGTTGGGGGTATGGCTCTTCCAGCTTCTTCATGTTGTCTTTATGTGGAGGAATCCCACTAATTTGATACTCTCACCATCTCTCCACTCCCTCATTGATTTCTCTTTGAAAAGAAAAGATTCAATCAATGGGCAAGTCAGGAAGAAACTTACTCTATGGCTATGTCATCCCGAACACACCTGAGCTTGGAAACTAAGCAGGGTCAGACCTGGTTAGAACATGGATGGGATATTAGCCCCTTTCTGTCCCTAGTCTCCTTCTGGGAGATGGAATCTGGTGGTCTAGCTCTGTTAGTTCCTGGGTAGGTAATTTTATCCAATTCCGAAGATCAGCAGTATTAGGAAATCCCACACATTTAAGGTACATTCTAGTTTATTAGCTTTATCAGGAATTAATTTGTGTTCCATCTGTCTTCCCCTTTGTCCTAAATCTCTGATGGTTCATAAACCAGGAAGAATAGAGAAGTGTTTATAGAGGCCCTGAAACACCAGCACGTCTGGGCAACACTCTCTCATATTTTCATACAAGTATTTATGAAGGCTCTGTTCCATGCTGGGTACTGTGCTAGGAGTTGGTGGTGAGAAATGAGATCAGTCACAGATCTAATTTAATCCTGGCTCAAGTCTAACCTCAGCATCAGCACCCGACCCAGGCTGCGCCACCTTGTTGGCTGTGCAGTTGGAGGACTCAGGTGAGAAAGGAAAGGAGGCAGGACTTTAATTCTGCCTATTCAACTCCCAGTCCAATAATTGACAGTTAAAATAGACGTTAAAATAGAAACAGTTCAGACTAACAGAAAACTTTTGGGCCATAATTTATGAAAGACTTTACTCGAAATTTAAGGTCTTTGACTAAATTTATATTCTAACATTTTTGAATGATGTCTGCAGAATATAAATTTATTCCCAAATTTGGGACCTGACCTAAATCAATGTTTTTATTAAATCAATTTGTCTACTTTTGCTTTAATGGTAAGTTGGCTTGTGTGTGAGCTCTTTCCCATTCCATCTCATTTCCATTATTCCAGCAATAAGGAGTTGACAGTTCTTTACTTGTTTCTGAGTCTACTACCTAATTAATAACTGCTCATATCTCATTTATAATCCTCAAAGTGTGTTGTCCCTGCCTCTTCACTGAGTATTCTTGAACAGCCTTACAGAACTTAGTGGGGAAAAAATATATATTAAGAAGAAAATGAATGGATCGTGGAACTCTCCCAACAGGAGGCCCAGAAGTGTACCAAAATGAAAAAAGAAAGAAAAGAAAATCTTCGGAGAATATATCATTAACCCAGCTGGGGAAAAGGAGTGAAGACTTTTCCAAAATCCACCAAGTGTTTCTTCCACCTGGAACTCACACCATCATTTTGCCTGAGAGACCAGTCTCTGCCAAATTCCTTTTTCATTCCTAATCTATTGCCAGGACAAGGTCTACCCAGGCCTTAGTTTGTCACCCCTAGTAAGCTGGATGACGTCAGTGGACCAGGATGGACTTTTGCTTTCTCAAAGATACTCTGTTCCAAAAAATATAATGCCTTTTTATTAATATTCGAACAGTAAATATACGTACTGTTCACGAAGCATGCCAAAATAGTTCAAAAATGACACTGTGGAAAATCATTAGCCAAGCACTTTGCAACTTTTTAAGACAGAATTTGAATGCTGTTTCAGGCACTCTCATTTAAAAAAAAAATTCTTTGTCTTCGTTCTGACTGTGACTGATTTTGACTTCGCTAGGGAAATGGGTGGAAATTTCCTGAGCTGACAGCAGGTCGTGCTGAATTTGAGCCATCACTGTTAGAGGGGGAGGGCAGGAGTTAAAAAAAATGTCACTGGATTTATTTCTCATTAGTTACATATTCATAAAAGCATTGAAGAGTAACTTTCTAATTTCCTACTTTTAAAAATAGTGGATCAGTTTTTCCGTTCAGCTTCTTCTAGCAGGATGGGAACAAATAGCCAAAAGCAAGCTTCAGCTCAGCATATTTCAAATCTTTTCTTTTTCCAAGAGAAGGATGTTGTCTTTTTCTTTTTATTCCCTCCAAGTCCATCTTTTCCATGGCATGTGATTGGGATATCAAAAGCAGATACACTGTACTCCATAAATGGGCCTCTAACACTGAAACCTAATTGAGCTGCACACAGAATTTCAGTGGAAAGTGTGATTCATGCAGACTGAACCGCTGCCCAACTGTGCCTACCCTTCATCTCCCAATTTTTCCTTATTTAAGAAAACTAGACTGTTCCTTTGCCACTACATATCTTCTCTTCCCTCCTCACATTAGGAGGCACCCTGAGAACTAAACTTTTAATACGAGGAAGGGTTATATTTCATCTAATCCAGGGCTTGAGAGGTGACCAGGTATCGAAGGCAGCAGGGACTTCGATTCTTTTTAATGCCATTCATTCCTTTCTCAACTTTTGAAAAGAGACGTTATCTCTTGTGCTTTTTTCCTGACATCATTCTTAACTTTGTTTTTTCTTGTCACTTCTTTTGACATGCTTTTCCACAAATTTAATGTAAATTCAGTGGCAGTGACTGTAATACGCCACTAAAAACCCTCAGAAGGTCAGAACACTGGAACTACAAATGCTTGTTTTCTCTCTTACAGGTCTGTGGTTCATCTCGGTGGCTGTGCTCAGTATCAAGCTTCCAGTTGACTGTGAGTGGGCCCTGTATGTCTCCACGTGTCCCTAGGACCAAGAAGTACCCAAGGTAGGTGCTCCTCTCAGTGGCTCATAGGAGGCCAAGGAGACATGAAAATGCCTATGATGCCTCTTAAGACCTTAGCTCAGATTTCCATATCTGTCAGCCAAAAACTTTCCATTGTCTACCATCTGCGGAATGGAGAAGTGTACTCTACTCATGGCTACGTAATGCCGACCATAAGGGGTAATTTGGGAAAAATAAATGAATCTCCTACAGTGACCTGTAAGCCTGGACCTAATAGGGTAAAACATCCCCTTGTTTATTGTCTCCACCTCAGGGCATACAGTAAACCTGGTGTGACCTGCTAGAATAGGTACCTTAAAAATAAAACAATGCAGTATTTAAGAAAATTACTTGTGCACATTTTATCAACTCCAGATAAAAATACCAATCATAGATCCCAGGAAGCCAAACACATATGCAAGCCTTCATTAGACATAATTACACATAGTATTTCTCAGACTCCAGTACATCCCGGAATAGGATAATGGCTTTCCTTCATTCTGTCTGCCTCACCGTGTTTTAGGCAAAGTGTGGAATGGGGAATGTTGTTGAAAAAAAAAAAAAACCCTGAAAAATTAAGAAAAGAGAAAAGGAAAGTAAGAAAACCTGGGTGGTAGGAATATAGGG
This sequence comes from Galagoides demidoff, assembly GCA_963574575.1. Classification (NCBI taxonomy): domain Eukaryota; kingdom Metazoa; phylum Chordata; class Mammalia; order Primates; family Galagidae; genus Galagoides; species Galagoides demidoff. The sequence goes on from CAUYQV010153512.1 coordinate 19,490, forward strand.
TGAATCAGCTCTGACAATATCCACTGTGACTCTGTGCAGACTAAACAGTCTGGAATCTGAGCTCTCTGTTCAGTATCCAGTGAGCCATAAAGAAAATCACTGTAAAATATATCCCTATTATCATCCAAAACTTGAAATTTTAAATGTGTAGCTAAAGCTAGTCATGATAAAAGTCCCACTGAATCAGAGGTCAACTCAATTGATGGAAACAGTAATTTGATCTGATACTGTTCTCTGCTTGGAGCATAATACGTACATACTCATAAACACTAACCAGGACTGCTGTTGTTGAATGCCAGCTACTATGCCAAGTGCAATAGGTACAAGGTGATCAAAACAGAGATGGTTGTACTTAAGGCAAACTGTCCAGTAATTCAACTCAAAAATTGGTTTTACAATATCAGGTGGACATGTACACAATAAATTCGATCTGAGTAGTTTTTGTAAAAACCACTTGATGCTTTTAGAGCTGTTTCCCAAAAACAAGGAGACAGCTATCCTATGAGAATCTACTAAATATTGTGTACTAATCTTGGCACCATGAATATAGCAATAAATAAGAAAAACAAAGTTCTTATCTTTATGAGACACAGATTCTAGTCAGTGAAAAACTTTTAAACAAATAATCTCAGATTGTGATAAATTCTATTAAGAAAATGGGCATCTTTAAAATTACTTGTTTCAAGAATGTAAAAACTGCATGTTTTGTTTATGCCCTTTCCACTATTCCAACTCCGTCACTTTCAGCTTCCTGTCATTTACAGGCTGAGATGTAAATATTCAAGTCATGATGTGGCAAAGCAGAGAAAGAAACATTGATACGCACTAGAGTGGACAGATCTGGCTTCATCTGTGGCTTGGTCCGTTACTAGATATGATATCTCGGTCAACTTACTAGCTGCTTGGACCTTCCCTTCCCTTATTTACAAACTGTAGAGAAATGCAGATAGCATTTATACAAGGTTAAAATAAAATGATATGAGATAGTGACCTTTGCTGGAAGTTCTTTATTGGCAGCCCCCTCCATCCCCACGTTTCTTCTCTTCTGCCCTAGTCTGCAGCCAGGATGCTGACCTTCAAGAACGGCACCTCCTGGTTTCCCCTGTTGATTGATTTCTAGTTCAGTTCTGCTAACAGGAGCGCTCGAAAGAGGTTGGAGAATACAAAGAGAGAGAGGTCGGAGTATGTCTCCCCTGATACTTCCATGCTTGGGCAGGTGTATTCAGCACTAGCTGCATCCTCCCAAGAACAAAGCTTCATCCAGATGGCCCCTTTTTATGATTCTAGCTCTCTCTAGGCTCAGATAACTTTATTTCCTCCCCAGACTTTTGGTTCTGGAAGTGACAGTCTCCTACCAATGTTAGACCAGGGATGCCTCACTATTTTTTGCCCCCTACATCCATCTGTAAGTAGTACTTTATTAAAGTTTCTGAACTTGAGTTAGCTGGGGGAGAATTCTGTTTCCCATGGGGATTTGACAGATACAATATTTAGTACCAGGAGTAGCCACACCAAGTAACTCCTCAATATGGTATTCTGGGACTGGCTTGTGAAAACGTTTGATGAAAGGGTCTTCCCGCAGGGAAATGGGAGACTGGAAATGACTTGCTATGTCATGACTATGGTAAAATAGTAATTACAGAAAGTATAAGGTGGGCCAGTTGTTTATGACTGTGCTGGGGCATTTATAAAAGCAAAACACTAAGTATGTAATCTTACAGTGGAAAACTAGATAGCTCCTGCAATAACCTTGAGAGAATCCCTTGTCTCTAGTAACTATGGGGGACAGGGTACACATCCCTGAGGACTGGGCCCAAAAGTATATTTGTGTAGGTTGCAGAATTGCTAGACTTTGTAACTCCCAACATTACCAAAAGCTTTGTGATAAGGTAAGGGCATTGTCTGAGAAGTTGGACTGTGAGACAGGATAAGGATATTTGGATGGACCCATTTGGAGGTATGAACTTTGATTTCTCAAATCATCTTGAGAATATTTTACATGAAAAAGTAAGCTTTTTTTTCCCTGTATGAAAAAATAATCTTTCCATGCAGAAAGACTGTTCAATGACCCTATCTGGGCTGTTGGCTCACAAAGAGATGCCAGTTCTTCTCAAAACCCCCTCTACTACTTCCCACATGTAGAGCTATATCCCAGCAGCCTCTGGTGGAGAATTGCTAAGCCGTTTCAAGAAGAGAAGGAGCATCCATCATAATACTTAATGGATCTTTTAAAATTGTATCATCAGGGACCTGATAAGCCACGTAGGGATGGTCTAAGAGTGCTATACTAGAGCAGACAAAAATATAAGGGTGAGCTGGGCCAATTTATAAAAAGATAATAGATGTACTTACCCAGTATTTTGCATTTAGTCTACCATCCAAAGAAGCTTTAAGTACCTCCAGTAGTTTCCTTTGTTGGTTCCTAAAACCTGGATTTAATGAAAACAAACATCTTGTGTTGTCGAAATGCCAGAACTTCCTTACCCTAACGCAAAGGAAGGAGTCCATGACATGGGAGCACAGAGACTCTTAAAGTGGATTTATTATACACAACCTCATGCCTTCTTTCTCTGTCCATCAAGAGATGCCAGAGAACGCTTTTCCTAGCAAGGCAATACAAAGTGAATACTCTTTCCATCAAGGTAAATAAGAAAATTCACCCAGGAGAGAGTAGGATCCTCGGAAAGCTTGGAGGTGGCTCTCCTTGGCAAACTGAAAATAAAGGTGTGGGATGCTGCCATCGTATTAGAATTTTTACTTCTTGGGATTTCTTATTTCCGTGGTAATCATGCAATCCTGGGGTTGGAAAGGCCATGTGGAAGTGCTTAACCCTCAGAAAAAAAGGTGGTTGCAATTACCATAATCAGCCACAGAAATAGAGTGGCAATCAGCATTTTGACCTTCAGGAAACTGTGGCTGTAGCTAATTAATGACAGTGTTCCCTGGAATAAAGTGGATGGGCATTTGATGAGGTATTACTGGATCTATGTAATTGAAAAAAAAGCATATGTCTAGTAAACAGAGGTCTGAATGGAATTGCCAAAGGGAGAATTCCTAACCTCTTATAGCCACTCACTCAGTTCCCAGACTTAGGAAGTTCTTTAAGAAGGACCCTGCACATCAGCCCCTGGGGAAAGGTAGATGGATCACTGAGAATGACTGGACTATCCAGAACTTAAAGCTGTTATTCCAGAAGTGATATCTTGATGGAAATTAGCATAACTCCAGCTCCATAGGATAGCAACTATTCACCTGGCAAACATTTTCTTTCCCCATCCCTAGGGAGGAGGGCAGGCACATACTGGGCAGGTCAGTAGAATTTAGGGCAAAACAATTATTTCTCCATTTGAGGAACAGCTGCCGGGAACATCATTTCCAATGTGGAAAATTGCTGAAATCTAATATTTGTTTTTGATCACATAGGTGTCTAGTTAGAGATCATATCTCTGCATAAAGAGGATACTACATTAAGGATAGCAAAGGGTATGAGCCTGAGTTTCTGAATAGCCATGTGAGGCAGAGCTACTCCACCAGCAGAGAGAGAGGAGAGAGAGAGAAAGAGAGAGAGAGAGAAGGACAAAGAAGAAGAAGAAGACAACGATGGAGGAGGAGGAAGGCAGAGGGGGAGGAGGAGGAGGAAAGCAAAGAGGATGGAAGGACAGGAGAGCACTATTTAAGCCACTGCTTTTCTAGTTTGATTTATTCAAATAAGAAAAGTATTCTCTTTGAATTTACTTGACCTTTTTGGTTTTTGTCACTTGGTATTGGCATGAATTCATTTGTTTTAGATTGGTTTTGGTTTTGTTGCCCATAAGCAATTGCATAAGACGGTAGCTTTTGAAGCGTGGTCCCTGGACCAGCAGAATCTGTGTCACTTGGGAACTTGATAAAGTGCAAATTCTCAGCCTAATCTCACTTACTGAATCTGAAACTCCATCCAGCATCTGGATTGGACACAGCAATCTGTTAAACAAGCCCTCTGGCTGATTCTGTTGCACATCTACGTTTGAGACTTTACCCCCACTCATTCCTGCCAGCCTTACTCCCACTACCACATAAAATAATGTGAAAAGTGGCTTAGAATTCACATGTGTTGCAGATAGAACTGAGCTAATTTATACTTGGAAAATGAGACTTGTGTTGAGCTGGTTTTGAGACCCAATGTGAGATCCTCAGAAAAAGTACTTTGCCTTTGGATATTACAGCCATTGGTGGGTAGGGGTGGGGAGAGGGACTGAAGTGTTCAATTCTTGTTTAAATAATTCTTCAGCAGGAAGTACTTGGGTCTTGGTATTTCAAGTGTGATCTGAGGACCAGAGTCCTTAAAACTCCATGCAGCTTCTTAGTGTTAGGTAATTGCCTGAGAAAAACCCCTTCCCCAGAAGGCCCCTTCCTGCCCTTAAAGTTATAGCTCCTTTCCAAGCAAAGGGAGTTGCCCTCTGAACAACAGGGAGTGACCTGCATCTCTTTGTCCCAATTACCCGCTGCCTGCCCCTAACGGCTCTTCCCACCAGAGCAGTAACTCCTTATTGGCTATCCCACCGTCCCGTCAACATTCTGAGACTTCCCTATATAAAGATACTACGCTTCTCTTTTCTCTCTCTCTATTTCTTCTCCTTGGCTCCCTCTCTTCCTCACTCTCCTCTTTTTCTCTCCTCTTTTCTCTCCCTTTTTCTCTTCTCTTTTCTCTCCTCCTTGATGTTATTATGCTGCCTCCCTCCCCCATCAATAAAGACCTTTCCTACAAGCCTTGGTGGTCTATGAGATGTCTGTCAGTTGAGTGCCACCCTTTCAGTTAGGAATTTGTCTGAGAGTCCACATTTTAAGTAGGCCTCCTGGTGATTGATGCTCACATGAAAGTGAGGGGCACACTGACCTCGTGAGTACCTGGTGGCCTTTAGCTTAGCATCAAGGTGCTTCATCCTGTGCCTTGGTTTTGATTCATATGCTTCTGACGTCTAGACTGCTTTGCTGGATTTCCAGCATCTGCTGCATTTCCTGGTCTTCTCTTATCTGAGATTAATAAGTGTGGAATTGTTGGTCAAAGATTATATGTCTTTTAAATATTGGTAGATACTACAAAATAGCCTTCTATAGAATTATACCCCTTTATCCTTTCACCAAAATTGCATGAGAGTTCCAGATTTTACCAACCCTCTACCATACTGGATATTTTAAAAACATAATTTTTTATAAAACTAAAGGTGACAAGTCTCATTTTTATTCTAATTTTTGTTGGAAATGTTACTCCTTTTGGCTGTTTGTGTTTAACTTTCTGCTATCATTGCTTATCTTTTCTGTACAATCAACTCATAAAGCAATTTAGAAACATAATCATTAATGCTTATAATAATCCTGCATGGTAGGTTTTTATAGGTCACAATTTATACCCGAAGATATAAGATATTTAGGCTGTGAGCCATTAAACCATAGGTCTGCTAAGGACACATAGGTTACACACAAATTAAAAGTTTACACAAAAAATTCAAATTCAGTTTAAATATCCTTGTATTTTCTGTGAACCTATGCCATCTCCCTGTTCAGAATAATAAAAAAAGTAAAGAATAAAAAACTGAGATTCAAGCGTCTATAGAAGGGTGCAGAGTTAAAACTAACAATCATGGGTAAACATAGTCCAGAAGATATGAGTTAAAGTATGAGTGTCATGTGATAAATTAAACTAAAAGGGGACAATCAGATTATATTTCATATAATTAGACCTGGTGGAATGTGCAATAAACAAAAAAGTCAATGAGTTCATAGTTTCACTTATAAAACATCAAATTTTTTTACATAGCTAACTATAAACTTAATGTCTTCATTCTATAAGGTAACTTTCACCGCTTTGTTATATTAACAGTATCAACAATAAGGATATTTTTTCCCTATCATGCAACACAGTTGGTGATCGTTGGGATGTGTTAAGTAATTAAATCCTCTTATCAGTCAGTCCTAGGGGACAAGTACTATTATCGTCCCTATTTCACAGATGAGGAAATTGAGTCAAAATAGGCTAATAATTGTGCACAAGGTCACATAAGTCAGGGAGCTAGGCTTCAAATCCAAGTATAGTTCAGGCCCAGGCCTCATAAACACTACACCTTGACACTGACTGTGTAAAGATAAGTTTAATCAGATTTATAAGTGGTTCTTTTTTTTTTATATTTAAGTGTACAATTTAATGAGTTTATTTATTTATTTTTTTATTAAATCATAGTTGTGTACATTAACACTATCATGGGGTACAGTGTGTTGCTTCCATATATGATTTGAAATACTTTCATCCAATTGGCCAACATAGCCTTCATGTCATTCTCATAGTTGTTGTGTTAAGACATTTATATTCCAGGGTGGTGCCTGTGGCTCAAGGGAGTAAGGCACCGGCCCATATGCTGGAGGTGGTGGGTTCCAACCCAGCCCCGGCAAAAAAAAAAAAAAAAAAAGACATTTATATTCCACATTTAGAAAGATTCACATGTACCCTTATAGGATAAGTGATTCTTTTTAAGAATAACAAACAATGGTTAATTTGGAAAACAGTGGCACTTAATTATTCACTACCTGAAATTTTATTTTCCCTTATGTGCTCACTCTGTGATAGAAGTTAAGAAGGAAAAATGTTTCCCCTGTCATCTTGTTTTCCCTTTATTACTTTCAGGAAATTATTCTTAGATAAATCATGTATTTATATTTGTGTCACTCTTTATTTGTTGGTGTCTTTTATCAGACTCTTGGCCATTCTTTCACCTTGATTAAAGACCCATAATCTAGTTCACCAGTATTCTGATAATCGGAACAAAACTGGTATAAGTGACCCATTGAATACATAGATCCCTGACATTTACAATGTTTTTCACCTTGATTTCTATCCCACCTTTCATGGGCTCATGTAAAATTTATCATTATTTAACCTAATTATTTCTAATCCATTAAATTACAATATTTTCTTCCTTTTTTTTTTTTTGCAGTTTTTTGGCCAGGGCCAGGTTTGAACCTACAACCTCTGGTATATGGGGCCAGTGCCCTACTCCTTTGAGCCACAGGTACTGCCCCTGCAACACTTTCTTTATGACTATAATCTCTTATGCCTTTGTCTGTTCTTAGGCTACGTGAATCTGCATCTTCTGACCCTTTTAATCACTCCATGCTTTGTAAAAGTCTCTTCAAGACATGGCTCTCTCGAAGTATTTCCTATACCTCCCTCCCCATCATTGTTGACTTAATTGAATATTGCCTTGTATATGGGAATAGGAACAAAGGTGGAGGAAAAGAGGATGAAGAAACAAAAGAAATAAGTGGTTTAGGTGCAAATATTGGGGAGTAATTGAAACACAGCTGGGAGTTTAGAGAGTCAGGTGAATGCGTTCTGGATTTTTCATGATTATATTTTAAGAAGTGAGAGACTTGAACACGTTTATATCCTTAAATGTAAATGGTAGCAAAGGCAAGAGAGGAAGTGAGAAGGAGAAAGAAAATAATTAGAGCAAAACTGTTGAAGAGGCAGCAAGGGATGGAAACAAAAGTGTTAGGTAGACAGCTAGGACTAGTGGCCCTCCTGGGGAACAAACCACGGAACCTAGACTTGGTGCTCCCCACCTTAATCCTATCCCCAGCAACTACCAATCCTGGGAGGAGGGAATACCCCTCCCATCTACCAATCAGAATGTAGCATGCTAAATGCAAAAGAATTCAGAAGACTCTCTAACCCAGGGGCCAGGCAGCACAGGTACAATAGAGTCTAGAAGGTAACTTAGGACAATCTGAGACTAATTATCATGTCCATCAAAGTGGTTCCAGGGGGATGGTGACATATGAACCACGTGGAGGGCCCCTTCTAGGCACAATACAACAGCACTCAAACCATAACCAAGCCCTTTTTTTTTTTCATTTTGCTACAACAAGGGGTATCTTGCTCTTGCTCTATAATCCTATCTGACTCCCCCTCTCAGTAAATGTCACCTCATGCTTGCCTTACTTTGGTGTATAGGGTCATTTTGGGGCCAGGAACACACCAAAAACCAAACCCTACAAAAGCATGGTTAAAAGTGAGTCATAATAATGAGAAAACTACTTCATACACTGTAAATAGCAAGCTGAAAAGTTTGAAGAAATGTGATGAAAGAATGTTAAGGGCCACTCTACCAAATGGCATTAAATTTCTTGAAATAGAACTTAACATTTCTTTGCTGGGAGTTAAGGTTTGTGTTCCTCCTTCAACGGGGAGTGTTCTTCTCTCAAGCCTTTAAGAGACCAGCTGTCTCAGGTGTCACTTCTTCTTGTGTTAGGTGTTTTTCTCATTATTTTTCACTTACTATTGGATGTCATATCTGTTTGGTTTTCCCCACAAGTAAAAAAACTGTGTCTGGATTAGTCACTGCTGTATCCCCTACACTTAGAATACTGCAGAGCACACAAGTAGCTTTTTAATTAGTATTCTTAAATAAGTACATGATGGTTTTTGATGTGTGAAATAAAGTTTGGATTATTCATAAGGCAGGTAGAAGAAAGTGACAACAGACACAGTATCGCTCAGCAGTGCTGTAAGTTCACTGAAGTTATAGTAAATGGAATTGTAGTGGTAACCAGACAAATATGAGTTTCAATAATTAACACACAATTTAATTTCACTGGAATAGCCAGTCAGATTATAAAAGGTATAAGTTCAGAAAAATTCCCAAGAATATTAATAAAAAGTAATTTAAGGTAATAAATTGATTGGGCTTTATGGCTCATTCCTGTTATCCCAGTACTTTGGAAGGCCAACTCAAAGGAGCCTAGGAATTTAAGGTTACAGTCAGCTATGATCACACCCCTGCACTCAATCCTTGAAAAGAGGGCAAGACCCTGTCTCTTCTACCTATATTTTTATACTATATTTTTATACCATATTAATTCTAAAAAGTATAATCATATAAAACCTTAAATCAGGCTCGGTGCCTGTGGCTCAATGGGCTAAGGCGCCAGCCACGTACACCTAAGGTGGTGGGTTCGAATCCCCAGCCCGGGCCCGCCAAACAACAATGATGGCTGCAACCAAAAAATGGCCGGGCATTGTGGCAGGTGCCTGTGGTCCCAGCTACTTGGGAGGTGGAGGCAGGAGACTCGCTTGAGCCCAGGAGTTGGAGGTTGCTATGAGCTGTGAT
>CAUYQV010153513.1:0-18818 GCA_963574575.1 Galagoides demidoff
CCCCCCCCCCCACCCCCCCCCCCCCCAGCACACCCCACCACCACACGCACCCAGCACCACAACCGGCACCCAGCTCCACCACACGCACACCGCCCCACACCAGGCGGCACAGAGCTCCACACCAGGCAGCACACAGCTCCACACCAGGCGGCACACAGCCCCACACCAGGAACCCAGCTCCACACCAGGCACACAGCTCCACACCAGGCACCCAGCTCCACACCAGGCACACAGCTCCACACCAGGCACCCAGCTCCACTCCAGGCATACAGCTCCACACCAGGCGCACAGCCCCACACCAGGCACACAGCTCCACACCAGGCACACAGCTCCACACCAGGCACACAGCTCCACACCAGGCGGCACACAGCCCAACACCCGGCCCACGGCTCCCCCGCAGGCACGCCGCTCGCCCCCGGGCGCCTGGGGCGCCGCTGCCGTCCTGGTGTGGAGCGGGGGGCCTGGGGTCGAGCTGGGTGCCTGGTGTGGAGCGGTGGGCCTGGAGTGGAGCTGTGTGCCTGGTGTGGAGCTGTGTGCCTGGTGTGGAGCTGGGTGCCTGGTGTGGGGCTGTGTGCCGCCTGGTGTGGAGCTGTGTGCTGCCTGGTTGGAGCTGTGTGCCTGGTCTGGAACTGGGTGCCTGGTGTGGGGCTGTGTGCCGCCTGGTGTGGAGCTGTGTGCCTGGTGTGGGGCTGTGTGCCGCCTGGTGTGGAGCTGTGTGCCTGGTGTGGAGCTGTGCGCCTGGTGTGGGGCTGTGTGCTGCCTGGTGTGGAGCTGGGTGCCTGGTGTAGAGCTGTGCGCCTGGTGTGGAGCTGTGCGCCTGGTGTGGACCTGTGCGCCTGGTGTGGGGCTGTGTGCTGCCTGGTGTGGAGCTGGGTGCCTGGTGTGGAGCTGGGTGCCTGGTGTGGGGCTGGGTGCCTGGTGTGGGGCTGTGTGCCGCCTGGTGTGGAGCTGTGTGCCTGGTGTGGAGCTGGGTGCCTGGTGTGGAGCTGGGTGCCTGGTGTGGAGCTGTGTGCCTGGTGTGGAGCTGTGTGCCTGGTGTGCAGCTGTGTGCCTGGTGTGCAGCTGCGTGCCTGGTGTGGAGCCGCCTGGTGCTTGCACCCTTTCAGTTTCGTGGTCCGAGCGTGGGCAGTCGCTGTGAACGGATGACGCTGTAAGGAGACTGTTCCGTGAATGACTGTGATCTGCTTGTCATTAGTTTCCCCTTATTTTGCATTTAAATCGGTTAAGAATTTCCCACTTACAGGAGAGTGGTGAGTTTTGAACTTCTCTGTTTAGGCTTGGCCTATGGTTGAAATTTTTTCATTTTCTCGATGTTTCCCTGAAAGCTCTTGCCATCAACACCAGCTGGAGAGCCTTCATCCCCAGCATAGGGGATGTCTCAGAGCTCTTAAGTGGCACTGTGCCACATTCAGACATGAGCTTCCAACGGCACCAACTAAACCACTCTGAAATCCTTCCACTGGAATAAGTCAGAATTTCCAAAACTTTAGCCAAAAAGCAGATGGATTCCTGAGACTAATACAGAGTGGGCAAATAGCTAATTACACAGGGTCGAGTCAACTGAGGACAGGTGGTTGTGGGTTTATGTGAAATAGTGCAGATATTTTAATGCTCTATATTCTGGATACATAAAGAAATCCTTTCTCTTTCCTCCAAGCTATCTGTAAGTAATAATAATTTAGTAGACTGTACTTTTGTAAACTGACATGACACTTGCATGGTATCTTATCCTTCCTGCCTGAGCTCTCAAGAATTCTGAAACTCTCATTTTGTTTTCTTGTATGCATGATAATGTGGTTATTGTCATGGTTTCAGTTAGAATCTGTCCTCCTTGGTAAAAGGGTGCAGTGAGAAATATTGGCTATGCAATCAAGACTTGGACTAGATTGTCAGATTTGAGATGATGCTCCTGGGATCAGAATGAACACACACTTTTAAGGGCTAAGTCTGACCTTATGGATCCAGCGCTTGCAAAGCCCTCTTGGGAAAATGGCCCAGCATCTGACTCTCAGAAAAGTAAGGATGGTCACTTTTTTTGGTAGGCCCAGATACTTAGGCTATTTTGGAGGCCTCAAGAAGAGAAGTCACCCAAATTTGAGGGTGCTACAGGTGAAATATGATCCTGATTTCTTGGCTTAGCTTCCTGGCCTTAGAGAATTTTATAGTACAGACAGCAGAGGTAAGAAGGCTTATACGGGAAATTCTCCCTCTTGCTGTACCTATGTAAAAAATTAAGCCACGTCTAATGGGACCCTCTCCCCCCAAGAATAATCCTTCCTTCAGCTTACTTTTGATCAAAAATTCTAGAGAAAGATATTTTCTTTTAATGGAAAATCGAGTAATGTCTATAGCACACTCTGCTGTTTGTTATCTCTGGACCACGTTTCATCTTTGTGAATCATGGTTAGTGATGGATACTCAGCCCTGGCTCGCTGGTGGACATTGAGCTGGCCCTCCCACTGTGGAGAAACCAATTTCAATGCCTATTTGCATATTGGATTAGATCATATTACCTTGTCCAAATTTTCAGCCCTTATCAAATTATAAAATTTCCCAGTTTTCATCAATATTTGGCTATAATCCACCAAACTTTTCTAACTTTTCTTACTTTCATATGATTTGAAGTTACTGAGGATTAGACGCTGGTTGCCCAGATTCCCACTGGGCTTCTGGGTGCCTTTCAGCTGGTCTCTCGCCCCAGAGTCTGAAGAAGTCCTGAGTGGAAGCCTGGTGAGTTAACGTAAACTCCAAGCTTCCTTGCCACTGCAGGTCACCACTGCCCAGAGTCCACCCTGGACGAGCTGCTGTCTGGGTCATGACAGTTGGTTAGTAAATGCCTGGGTGAGACGTGCATGTTCTCATCTTATGTGACAGGTGACCACATGTGTGGCCAGCATCTGCAAGGGCAGCCACAGTCTAGCTCTGCTGAATGAGTGACATTTTGTTTGTCAGGAGCTCAGTAAGTGTCAGGGACTGAATGATGGAGTGAGCAACTTCCTGTGAGTGGTGGCGGGAACTCCAGGGGGACGGCTTCAGGCTGGTTCCTGAATGAACGCCTGGAACACTGTCCAGCACACAGCAGTCACTCACTAAATAGCAGTCGGATGGATTAAGGTCGGTGAACCAAAAATAATCATCCTGGTAGCCTGTCTGCTCAGACTGTAATTAGCAAGTATGAGGAATCCAACTCAAACAAGTGCAAAGGAGATGATGGGAATTTAATAAAATAATGACACAAAACAAGGGCTCCCTTCACCCTTCTCCACAGGTCCCAGGGCAGCCGTACCGAGGGCAGGGAAGCCCATAGGCCTCGGCTTTCCTGGGCCTCCCTCTACCCCGCTGCCAGGCAGCTCCCCCTGCCGCAGCCCCAGCCCCCATCCCAGACTCTTCCTGTGTAGATGCTGCAGGGGAGAGAGGGCTCTTCCCATACCAAGCTCAAGTCTGTACCCCTCAGGGAACGGAGATGGCTCTCACCAGCTGGTAAGCACTGCGGTTACCTGGGCTTGAGTTGGGTCCCCCCTACCCCTAACCAACCCCAGGAACACAGTCAGAACTCATCTGGACACAAGGTGGCTGCACACAGCTTCAGAAAATGGGGTGCTACTCTCAGAGCTGGGGTGCTGGGAAGACAGTACACACGCACCATAGGCAGATGTATCCCGAGATTACTCTTCATCTGGGCACAAGGAGAAATTCCACCCAGAACAGCATGTTCCGTGGGGACCGTGCTGAGTTTTCCCACCTTGCACGAGAGGCTGACGGTACTCACTTTGACAGTCTCTCTAGCCCAGACTAATCCTGTCATGCTGAGCCAGGACACTCTATTAGGGGCTTAAATGTTGGCTCAGATGTCAGATTGGACCCCAAGGAACCCATATAACCCATAACAGTGTTACTGAGATGTAATTTATATGCCATAAAAGTCTACCTTTTGAAACATACAGTTCAGTGATTTTTAGTGTGTTTCCCATCACTGTGATCTGATTTTATAATAGCTTCCTCACTCCAGGAACAGAAGCTGTACCTGTTAGCAGTCTCTGCCGTCAGACCCAGCTGCTGGGGCTGAGCTAGGGACTCTCTGTCTGTACAGATGTCCCTATTCTGGGTGATTCGTGTGGATGGAACCGTACCAGACTTGACCTTCAGGCAGCAGACAGTGCTCAAGGTCAGTCCCTGGAACAGCAGGAGTCAGCACCTACTTCCTTCCTGTCATCTGAGAGTCTTCAGGTGCACAGATCACGCTGTCTCTAGACAGACACCTGGGCCTGACGTTTGACAGCCGATGGACATTTGGGTTCTTTTGCTCAATTGTATTTTTTTGAGTTGATTAATTAATTTTCACTAAAAGGGCACTTATCTCAAGTTATGTCTTGTAATTTGACCTACTGTAGGTTTACCTTGAGAATGAGCCTATTCACCCCACCGGACACTTACGGTGGGTTCAGAGGGAACAGTGAGGGGCTTCTGTTTTGTGACTTTTTTTGACTTTTAAATGTTTGCTTTGCTATCTCATTATATACTTGTATAACTGAAAATCATCTCAATATCTTCTCTCTCTTGAAAGAGAAGATACGTAAATAATGATAAAGTATTTTTTAAAAGTAGGGAGTAACTTTTTCATGCCCTGGTTTAGAAGGTATGACTAGATGTGGCTTCTTGGGTTCTTTGTGTCAATATTTAAGCATCAAAACTTGACATGTTTTGATCTTGGTAACAAAATTCTGTATTTTTAAAGTGAGTTAGTATAATTTAATATTTTTCTAAGAATGGTTTCTGTGAGCTAAGAGGTAGTGCTGGAAAATAAGGTTTCTCAGACAGACTGGAGATCCTCCCTGTAAGTACAGGGGGAAATCACTTTAAAATACTCTGACTTAATCACCTCCATGCTGTTTTCTCTTAACATCATTCTGTGCAGAGGATGACGGTGCAGTGGGCACGGATGCACCAACACCCCGTCTGTAATTTCTTGTTCTGTGCATAACACAGGCTATGATACATTTTGTTGTGTTATTAAAGAACTTCAATTTCTTTATAAAAAAGAATGTTCTCAAATGTAGGTAGTTACAGTCAATATTTTTGTTTAATTTTGGCCTAACAAAGCAAATATTGAAAGTATGGTTTATCTGGATTTTCCATCCATAGTAAGAAAGAAACAAAAACTCTCCCCAGAAACACAGGTCTCCATGTTGCTATGACTGGAATTTATAACAACTGTGATATTTAAAATTGAGCTACTTTCTAAGCCATTAATTCAGCATTTAAAGACCTGTGAAGGTGAAGTTTTAAATGAGAAAGTAATTTGAAAAAAGGCATTATTTTAGGAGTCCTTTCCTGGGCCCCATACCTAATTCTGTACTCACAGGGTTGTATGTGTGAATCTGCACCAGGCCACTGCCCTGGGGGGCAGCACCTCCTTCCATGACGGCCCCTTCCCTGTGTGGAGGGCCTCCTCTGCCGGCCACTGCCCAGCCCTCCTCCACGGCGGCCCCTTCCGTGCATGGAGGGCCTCCTCTGATGGCTACTGCCCAGCCCTCCTCCACAATGGCCCCTTCCCTGCGTGGAGGGCCTCCTCTGCCGGCCACTGCCCAGCCCTCCTCCGCGACGGCCCCTTCCCTGCGTAGAGGGCCTCCTCTGCCAGCCACTGCCCAGCCCTCCTCCACGACGGCACGTTCCCTGCGTGGAGGGCCTCCTCTGATGGCCACTGCCCAGCCCTCCTCCGCGGCGGCCCCTTCCCTGCGTGGAGGGCCTCCTCTGATGGCTACTGCCTGAGCCCCTCTCCTGTACAGGGGATTGTCCCAGCTTCTTATCCTCACTCTTCTTCCTGAACAAAGAGTCAAACTTGAATTTGAGTTCAAAAATAGACTCTTCAAATTGATAGTGGAGATAATAGTCCTGAGAGCTAAAGAGCTTTTGATGTGTCTTTTGAGAGAAAAGATGGATTTTTTTGAGCCATAGAAGTCTGAGAGCTTGAGAGTGCAGAGCGTGAATTTCTACCACCAATTACAGGGTGACACCAGGGTTTCTGCAGAGGGAGGAGGGTGAGGGGAGCCGGCTGGGGGAGAGCAGAGGGGAGGGACAGCTTCCTGCTGCACGGTGGGGTCAGGGATGGCCGTGGGTGTGCTCTGCCCAGGCCTGGCAGCCCTGCATGGATGCCCAGGCACGGGAGCTGGGATTCCTTAGGTGGCTCTTGAATGCCCATTTGCAGGAGCGACCTGGGTGGACTCTGAGCGTGGGTGGACACGGCCCTCTCTCTGGGCTCTGCTGTCCCACCCAGAAGTAGGAGAAGGGGGTGACTTTGGCTGGATGGAGCACCCAGAAGGGTGGACACAGGACAAAGGATGGGGCCCCTTT
Organism: Galagoides demidoff; assembly: GCA_963574575.1. Lineage (NCBI taxonomy): Eukaryota > Metazoa > Chordata > Mammalia > Primates > Galagidae > Galagoides > Galagoides demidoff. The sequence goes on from CAUYQV010153513.1 coordinate 6,352, forward strand.
GATCCCAAGATTGCATTTCAACTTCAGATGGGTTTGAGGCATAAGGTGGATTTCAGGAAAACAGTTTTCATATTTGCAAACTAGTTCTGGGACTGCTACACTCATCCTGGATCCTGGAGACATCTCCTTCTGTCCCTCAGGACCAGCCGGTGTGTTAGACACCGTCTTGAGCATCTTCCAAGGAGGGAAAAGGTGGAGACATTGGTGCAGGTGAACAGCCCGGCCGGAGGGTGGCACCTGGCTGGGCCTGTGCTGCACACACCACAGGACTGCCCAGCTCAGCTCCAGCCGCTGTTCCTCGGGAGGTCCTGCCAGCTGGTCGAGCCCCTCAGAGTCAGGGCTCCTCCCCCAGCGACCTGGAGCTGGCAGCTGCTGATCTGGTCCCTGCTGGCTGCTGTGTTCTCTCCTGCTGCCCCCAGCCCTGCACTCTGCCCACTTGGGCCTGGGGCCAGGTGCTCCCATTTGTCTCACCTCCCATGTGGGTTTCTCACCTTCCCTCCCATCTCGACCTTCCCTCACAGCATCTGTGGCAGCCACCTCCTTCCTGGCCCGCAGCCCTGCCCACGGCTATCAGCCCAGCCTCTCCAACCCTCTGAGCCCCTCTGCTGTCACATCTCTGCCCTCTTGCCCTCATCTCTGCCCTGCATTGACCCTGGATTGCATCAGGCTCCTCCGCCCCCCTGACCCCCCAGGAAAGCCCCCCCCAAGAGCCTTCATGTCATTGTATCTGTGAAACTGACAGTTCCATGACCCAAGTGTCAGGGAGAAACTGGCTGAAGTTTAGTCAAGGTGCAGGGATGTCCAGGTCATCTCAGTCACAGGATTGAGAACTGTGTGACCAGGCCTGGGGCTGATGTGCTGTCATCCAGGCAGAAATCACAAAGTTCCATACCCAGGGGTTGGCAGAGGTGGCTGGCAGAGGGTGTGCTGTGAGTGGGTGCTTGGTAGGAGGGTCTGTGGCCCAAGCTCTATCTTAGGCAGCTGGGGAGGGTGGTGACACCTGGGGAGGGTGGAGGCTCTCCCGAGTTCAGGTGAGAGAAGCAGCAGCCTGTCCGTCGTGTCTGGAGTGGGCCGGTGCCAGACATGTCTCTGCAGAGGCCTGACGGGGAGAGGCCCTGGCTGTTGGGGAGGAGGGTGACTGGGAGTCTCATCTGTAGGCCTTTGTCACCACAGCAAGGCTCCCGACTCAGCCAGCTGTTTACCTGCTGGAACAATGAGAGTACAATCTTGAAAACAAATTCCCGCTCTCATCCCCAATGTATAAAATCTTCAACCACTGGCACCTTGGCACTAACAGGACACCAGGCTGTGATGGTGTGGTGCGTTCGTGTTTATCTACCGAGGCCTTTCGATCCTTGCTGGGAAGGACTAAGAGACATAAGATGAGGTAACCCTGGGCCTCTCTCATCTTCCCTGTCTGTGCAACTGGCCCAGGCAAAGGCATGGTGAGAATGTTCACGTGTTGTGTGTTCATTCTAGTTGTACAATCAGGGTGATGGAGATCTGGGAAGACTCACTGGAGTAAAATGAAGAGGAGGCTCATAGAACCACTGAATGTTTACTAGGATATTTGAAAATAAAGGTATAGAGAATGACGATACCTCAAATGTTAAGAATCGAATTGGTTGACTTGCTTTTGGCCAAGCTTTCAGGAGATGGCCCACAGAGAGCTTTCCACCCGGATGCTGGCAGTATTGTTCTTGGGAGTGAACTTGGCCGTATGCAGGTGCTTGAGTTGCTCTCAGGTTAGGTCCTGAACTCTGGAGGCTGGTGCCCTGAGGGTGATACCTGGGTGAATTCCGTCACGGGTCCCCAGGACAGCAGAGAAGCTGCCTCTCCTTGGAGCTCTTGACCTCACCACACAGTCTGCCCTTTGCTCCTGGGCTCTTTGTCTACCTCCCCTGTGCTGACCCCATTCCTTTGTGGGCCATTTCTCCCTGAGCCCAGGGTTCTGATGGGGCCACCACCTGCAGTCCTGCTGCTGAGGATGTGGGCAGTCCATGGCACTGGCCAGTCACCCTCCAACGCAGTGGCCAGCCTAGAGGGCCATGGCCACCCCACAGGCAGTGTCCTTTCCCAGGACCCATTAGGAGCTGCTGGAACAGGGAGGAGACGCCCGCTTTTGTGTGTGTGCAGAAATTGGAAGGTGACATTCTCAGGTTATTAAAGGGAATTTTTTTTTTAATAAAGAAGTTATCTCAGTATAAAAGAACTGCCTTGAGCAGAGACCTGGAGGTGAGGACAAGCGTGATGTTGCTGGAGACATCATTTCCATACCTGGGTTCGCCTATGCCTGAGCCCGCCCCTCCCTGAGGTTCACTGGCCACCTTAGGACAGATGCTGTCCCTTTGGCTTCAGCCTCCTTCAGTCCAGACAGGAACCATCACGTCATTCCTTCTGGTTTTGGCTGTGGGAATACCGCAGTGGCACCTGGATTCGGGAGCTCACTGGGCATATACCCAGAGTGCTCAGTGTCCTATGGTGTGGCTTCACTTCTGCTTCAACACAAACTTTATGGCTCGAAAAGGTGAGGTCAGACAATTTGCCCAAGGTCACAGCCGAGATGAACAGTGCTTCCAGACCCATCTCGTGTCAGAGCCCGGATTGTTAAGTTTTGAGTTGGCATCTTAGTTGCTCCTTGCGGGCTGTTTACCTTCTTATTTCCTGTGATCTGAATCACTGCCTTTCACCCCCCTTACCTTGACAGTGGTAAGTAGCTGCCAATGGAGAGCATGCATTTGGACCTGCATGGTGACGGTATTAGATGTGAGATGCGCCTTGGGACCTGCATGGCGACAGTATTAGATATGAGATGCGCGTTGGGACCTGCATGGCGACAGTATTAGACGTGAGATGTTCATGAGATTAATGACCATAGCCATGGAATTCTTTATTTTGCACCAGGGCTGTACTTAACACCCTCATCTAGTTCTCATGACCGGAGCACAGTTTGGGGATAGTCAGGGGACAACCACAGCTCTGGAGGCCCAGACTTAAGTGTCTAGAAGGTGGTAGAATGCCAGCCCCACCTGTGACAGCCCAAGTTGGTAGTTCTTTTGTCTCAGTGTCCAGAAAGGACAGGAGACTGGAGTGGCTGTTCCCAGCACTTAGTGCACAGTTAGCGCTCATATGCCATGGAGCACGTGTCTGGTGCCTGCTGTCCAGACTGGGACTCGAAGGGACCGACAGCCTCAGCTTATGACGGGGGGAGGTGGGGATTTGGAACTAGGTATGGATGGCCCAAGGCTCACGTTCCACAGCCCAAACTGGGGATAAAGGCCACTGTGCCGGCTGCTTCACCCTCCATTAAAAAGGAAGTGAGACCATGTCCTCACGCTGAATCAGACACCTGTTACCTGATTCCCATGTGGCTATTACCAGATGGGGAATAATTATCACCCTGTCTCCCAAGCTGATGGTGAGCTCCCTGAGGGTAGGGGCTGTACCTTTTATGCATAAGTCCGTGGTTTCGGTGCCGGGATAACAGCAGGTAGGTGGCAGGTGAGTATGCAGGGATTAATGGGAACACTCACCGTGGACATGCTGGAGGTGAGTGGGAGCAGGTGGCCGTGCTGCTGGACCGTTGGGAGGTGCTGCCTTTGCCCGGCTGACGAAACCCTGGAGTGTTTCCACGATCCCTGTTTATCTTTGTTCTTTCTGATCCTTTGTCAGACCTTCTGATACAATGATTTTTTGTTGTTGTTTATAAGCAAAAATAAACAAAAACACCTTAATTATTTTATGTAACCTAAAAGAGATAATAAAATCATCAGGGGAGTTCATATTTAAGTTTTTCTCTTTTAAAACTGCAGGATAATTACAAGTAATCCACCAACTTCTTTCCTACACAAAATAAATAAGAGCTAGGGAGCACACAGGTGGCAGAAACCTTGAGTTGCAGTAATGATAATCTGTTAGGTTATGTGGAGGTGTTATTTTATTTTATGTTTTAGAAAACATGCTTTACATAGGAATTCAGACTCCTATTTTGGGGGTGGGGATGTTGACTTTTAAGCCCAGTCCTACTCCTGAGCATCAGGAGTGGACACGCCAGCTTATCATTGGTTCAATTTCTTCATGATACTATGGACCCCGGAGGTGCACAGAATGTAGTAATGTTTATTAAAACATTTTCATTCTTGTTAAACACCTGTTCTTGACAAGGCGCTGTGCTACGTGCTGTGTTATCATGAAGCAGCTAGTACGAGAGGCGCCACGTGCCATGAAGGGTCATATCTCAGTGACACCCCCTGGATCCAATGAGGAGACTCCTGAGTTGTTCACCATCCCAGTGGCAGGGGTGGTTGTAGAGAGGGGCCATCTGGGAAGCAGGGTCACCCTGAAACCCCCAACCTGACTCTACTGATATTTGGGCTGCAGGGTTCTCTGTGGGGGCTGACACTGGTGGCACCCACACCTGTCATGACAGCCACAAAGGTCTCCAGACTTTGCCAAACCTCCCTTGTGGGGACTCAGTTGCCTCTCACTGAGAATCGCTGCCTGAGAACTCTCCCGGGCGTGTGGACGGGTGCCGGGTTGCTGCTTCCCACACGACTTGGGGTTTTGCTCTCAGTCTTGTAGCTTTGAGAGAAGCATTTTCTATTAATTAATTAACTTTTTAGAGGCAGAGTCTCATTTTATCACCCTCAGTAGAGTGCTGTGGCATCACAGGGCATAGCAACCTCCAGCTCTTGGGCTTAGGCTATTCTCTTGCCTCAGCCTCCTGAATAGCTGGGACTACAGGCGCCCGCCACAACACCCGGCCCCTTTTTTTGTTGCAGTTCGGCTGGGGCCTGGCTTGAACCCACTACCCTCAGTATATGGGGCCGGTGCCCTACCCACTGGGCCACAGGTGCCGCCCGAGAAGCATTTTCTAGATGGATAAGGAAAGACTGACCATTCTCCTGGCCCTACTGAGTGACAAATCACAAGGGACTGGTCTGCTATCTGGTAGCCCAATTTATCGCTTTGCTGGGTGCACAGCTCAGAGTTGAGGGCGCAGAGCAGAGCTGCCATCTGTGGGATTAAGATCAGCTGCTTCAGTCGGGATCCTCCCTGCCTAATGAGATGTTGTTGCCATAGCAATTCCACTCCAGAGTCTGTTGGGCAGAAAGCAAGAACTCCGGCTGTGGAGGGAGGCGGCACTCTTGAGCCAGTTGGCAGGGGCTGCTCCCTGGGGAGGCTGCTTCCGACTGGAGGAGAAAGTCCCGCGCTGAATTTTCAGCCAGAAGCGAGTGGCAGATGGTAGGGAGTGCAAACCTCACCCAGGCAGGCCAGCCCTTATCTTCAGAGTCAACATACTCAATTTCAGTGGCAAATTCCTCCTCATTATATTAATAATGGGCCTCTTTACTTTCTTAACTTGTAAATTGAACATAATAGTACTTAGCTCATAGGGCAGTGAGGAGAATTGAATGTAGGTAATGTTTATCTACATTTACTGGATTAGAAATCAATTTCTCAGACTCCGCGCCTGTAGCTCAGCAGTTAGGGCACTGGCCACATACACCAGAGCTGGCAGGTTAGAATCCAGCCCAGGCCCGCCAAACAATGACAACTACAACCAAAAAATAGCCGGACATTGTGGCAGGCACCTGTAGTCCCAGCTACTTGGGAGGCTGAGGCAAGAGAATGGCTTAAGCCCAAGATTTTTGAGGTTGCTGTGAGCTGTGATGCCACTGCACTCTACCAAGGGTGATAGTTTGAGACTCTGTCTCAAAAAAAAGAAATGAATTTCTCAGAAATGAAAGCTGAGAAGAATGTATTAATATAGTTAAAGCAAATAATTAAGAATAAGCTAATTGCTTGTTTTACATTAATATCTTTGTCTATGGAAAATAATTATAGTTTTTGAAACAAAAACAATTGGTGATAAGAGAGATGTGATTACGTTTTTGTAAGGTGCAATTTCATGGAAGACAGCAAGATTTTCATATCTGCCTCTGCCTGGGCTCTGCTAAGCTGTGCATTTTGGCTGAAGTATACGAAGACAGTTCAGCCTTTACAAATAAATAGCCAGAAAAGAAAGGATTTGTTAAATAGCCTTTTCAGATGATCGTGGATATTTTCCTTTGATACTATTGCCAAAACTAGACCGGCAATAGTACAGAGTCATTGCAATGTGAGGTCTGAACCCGTATTAGTAAACTTTTTACACTCTGTTATATTAAAATTCATTTGTCACTCTCACCCTGTGAATTCTTCCTCCCATGCAGGATTCGTGTCTGTCACTTACAAAATTTATCCCACTGAATTGTGCAGACCTTCCCAAGTACCGACATATTTCATTACACAATAAAAAAATCACATTCCCTGAATCATTGTTGATTTTATCAGAAAACACTTCAGGTATGTGAAATCTGTCAAGCGCACAGAGGCAGACACAAGTTTCCCCCACATTAGAATTTCTCTGTAGACCTGGAATTCTATTACTGACAACAGAGGCTGTCAGCTGTCTGCCTTGGAGTGACAGGCTGCTTCGCTTGTTTTTGAGACAACATCAGCCACAAACTCAGGTTTGTACACATGGGTTCTCCTGCCATCGTCCCTCCCGGCACAGGCAGCGTTCATGAACACTGCTTCTCCTCGGGACAACCAGAAACCCCCACCTGCAGCAGAAAAGCTGTCCGTGGAGCTCCCATGTTGCCACGCACGGCCTTGATAAACCACTCACTGAAGGGGAGTCGTGGCTTAGTGACATCAGCAGCTCCCACCGCTTCTTCAAGACGGTCTTTGGTGAGGTGGTGCTCAGTGTGGAGCCTGTGTTGGCCCATGTGCAGCTGTTTCAGCCGTCCCTTCTCTGACACCATCCCTGTGAACCTCGACACGGAAAAGAGTCATCATATCTCAGGATCACCATGAAAGTCATTTTGATCTTGTGGATTCCCTGACAAGGTCGCAGGGACCCTCAGGTGTCTGCAGCCGGCACCTGGAGAACTGCTGGATTTGGGTGACAAGGAAGGAGATGAGGACACCCCCTGGGTGTGTTCACAAGTGTGCAAGACCTGTCTAGGTGTGTGGGGGGAGGGGGGACCCACTATGCAGGTGCCTTCCCACTGCCGAAACGGGGCCCCCCTCACTAACTCTCCCCAGTTTATTGTGCCATGCTGATGGGAGCGTCCCCGACATGAGCCTTCAGGGGCTCTCTCTGTAGCCACTGCGTGAATACACACTGGCGTCAAGCTCTCGCTGAAGAATCCCCTAGTTAAGGATTTTAGACGAAGGCTCATCATCTTCCTTTGAAGCTGCCTTTGAATAGACCCTTGTTCCTGGGCAGCGTATCAGGTTCTAGTACCGCTGCCCCTGCTCTGGACGGCGAGCAGGCCTGGGCACTCTGCACAAGCGCTGGGGCTCATTGCCGGCCTCCTGATTGCTCAAGTGCTGCTTTAAGTCTCTGCTGGTTGCATTTATAGTGCATACCAGCAAGGGAAATGATTACGCTAAATCGGGGCAGCCTGTCATTTATTATTCTCTTTAATTAGAGTATTCTATTTTTTTAAAAAAAACTTTGCTTTCAGATTGAACCAGTGGGACATGAAAGAAACAAGGTTTTAAGCCTTTTAACACGGGTCTCGGCCTCACTCCTGCGTTGGCGGGTTCCACTCGGTTGTCACTATGGAGCCCGCTCTCGGCCCCACCCCTGGCTCAGCATCACAGAGGAGGGCCCTGCTGTGTGGGATTCAGAATGTGGCACACGCCACCGTAAAGACCTGTGTGTGGAAGCCAATAAACCAGCTGAGAAGTCACAGCAATAAACCAGACGAGGGGCGTTGGTGGCTTGGGCCGGCGGAGACCACGGTACAGTCTGGTCCACGGGGGACCTGGAGAGGTTCAGATCCTCCCAGGGTAAATCCCAGCCGAACACATGGGAAACGAAAAACATAATTTCAAGCCCTTGTGAGCCCAGTAATTACTTGCACAAAAGGCAGCAATTGCTAAGGTGCTCGACTGTCTGTTTGCAGCTAAATGTACCAAACGGAGATGCTTGCCAGGTGGCAGTGATAAGAGCTCTTGGCTTTAAATCTGTACAGAAGGGATTGAATGAACACTGCACTTTTCTGAACACACTGATCTCTGCAGATTGTAAAATGTCAGATGACACTCTGGTATCAAACCCCAAAATGCTATGCATAAAAAACAAAGTGTGTGCAAAAAGTCTGCTCCGAAGTCCCAGGGATCTAGGTGCTGTTTAACTTGGCGCCCATGGCTGTCACTTCCCAACACGCAGAATACTGATAATTAGTTCTCTGAGGTCTTTTTATCCTATGAAAAAATTCTACACCTTTAATGTAGTCTTGTGTCTGACATTAAATTATTTTCAGTTGAATTTGAGGAATTTATAAGCGAAACTCTTACACAGTCATTATCAAACTTTCTCAACCATGAACAGATGGTTCATGGTATCAGCCTAAATGAGGACTTGGACACCATTGGAAATCTGGAGTAGACAGCTTTAGAAAACAACAGCAATAAGAATACCGATAAAATATCAAGAACAATGTCAATTATTAGCAATACTGTTGTTATAAAAATTAGTAACGGGTTTGCCATGGCTCACTTTGCCATTTCATGCTTAGTGTTGAAGTCTAGGTTGTTCCATTAATGAGTTGATGATCCAGAGTGGTTCCAGTCTGTGTCCCTTCCCACTCTTGTTGGAATCTGGTCCCCACGGAGGCAGTCTGGGGGGTGCCTAGCGGGAGGCTGTGGGCCATGGGGGTGGATCCTCATGAATGGCACAGAGCCACACTCGAGGTGGGGCCACGCTCACGCCAGCCAGTGGGTTCTCCTCTGGTGAGGCAGGGTAGTAGTTACAAAGCCAGGATGCCCTGCTTCCCCCCGGCCTCTGCCACATCACTTGTGAGGCATAGAGGCCAGCTGCCCCCTTGACCGTCTCCGTTCGTGGAACAGATTGCTAAACAATCCCATTTATAAATTACCCAGGCTCAGGTATTCCATTACAGTCACACAGAATGGACTAAGATGTATTTTATTGCCTTAAGACCACATGATGATTTGTGAGGGGAACTTAAGTGACTTTTAGATTTTTCTTTTTGCGTCTCATCTCAGTGCATTTGTGTTCCAAGCACTCACTTTGGCTCAGAACCACAGTGCCAGTAGGAGTTTTCCTTCAAGACCAAATCTACATTTCATGGACCTGCCCAGAGCACAAAGACGAAAGTGAGCATTCCTTCTGGCCCGTACACCTGCTGCACTGGGTCATGGCACATGGAGGGAATATTTTAATCCCGAAAGTGGAGAGAGTGGGGGATTTATTTTGATGCCAGAAGGACTGATAATTTCTCAATGATAAGATATTGTCTTGGAAAGGCAACTTTGCATATGTGGTCGTGTGTCTCAGAACGAGGGGGATGGTTCTGAGCGATTGGTGGTTATCACATGATTTTGTGTTCATATGACATCACAGAGTGGATGGGCACACCCCTGGACGGTGGTGCGGCCTCCTGCACTCCCAGGCCAGGAACCTGCCCAGCTGCAGGAAACCACCACACAAGGGTAAGTGCTCCTGGGTCCGTAGGAAAGAGACCGTAAGAATATGTACAGAAGTCAAAAGACGGTTCCCCTTTGTAGGCACTTACCATGAACGGGGCCTGCAGGCCTGGAAGGGGCTCTGGGTGAGTCCATGGGTTGAGTGAATGTGAGGGCCGAGGACATTAACAGACATTATAGACACTGTACACTTAGGCTACACTAAATTGATAAACAAATTATATTTTTTCTTTCTTCAATAATAAATGTTCTTCAGCTTACTATAAACTTTTTACTTAAACTTTTTAATTTTTAAAAACTTTTTGACTGTTGTACTAATAGCTTAAAACACAATTGTACAGCTATACAAAAATATGTTTTTCTTTCTATTTTTATTATGTCAGACTTTTCCTACTAAAAAAATTTTTTAACATTTTTTACTTTTGACCTTTACTATTGAAAACTAAGACCCCAACACACACTCTGGCTTAGGCCTACAGGGGGTCAGAAGCGTCCGTTTTGCTGTCATCCCCTCCACACCTTGTCCCCCGAGGGTCTTCAGAAACAGTCACCAGCAGGCAGGGTCCCCTCCTGTGGTGACAAAGCTCCCTGGAGCCCTCCCGGGGGCCTGCTGAGGTTCCTTTTGTGCCACTCTGATCAGAAACACGTCCTTGGTGATTCCCTTGGTTTTTCCCTTTGTTCATGGTAGCACCGTGTGAGTAACGCACTGTGCTGTGGTATCCCAAGGGTGGCTGCCGCGTTACAGGGCCGCAGCAATTTTTTAGCTCTGTTGTAATATTACAGGACCACAGTTGAGGTGTAAGTGGTCCTGTGGTCTGTAGGTGGCTGGAGCTCTCCTGGGAGTGTGAATGTATTTCTAAATTACTGCATATTGTCTGGCAGTGGTTCTTTTTGACACTGTGTACGTTTTGGTAGAGAGAGACCCCTGAGTGCTTCCTGTTGCAATGCCACTCAGAACTCGCAGGATCACTGGCAAATGACAAAGGTCCCCCAGGACTCAGTTTCCTCATGTGAAAGGGGGCGGTGAGGTCAGGCGCTGGCTGAGGAGACCCAGCCCTGGAACTATGGGCGGGGGATGATCGTACCACACACTTACCACTGCCGGTCTGCTTCATCAGGAACCAGGAAGACACTTGATAATTACGTCTTCCAATCAGCATTAACGCTACTTGTGTGCCATTACCTCTGAGCGTTCCCTGCCTCTCATCTCTTGAATTCTTTGGAACATAGCTGTGATTGCTTTTTAAAAATTACAATTCTCTACTTGACTTCTTCCCATAAAAATTTTCTGAACAAGGTCTTAGAAACAGTGCTAGTTTTTTTAAACATTTCTGAAAAGTGCACATTCTTTGCTGACATTAATTCATTGACCCGACTGCAGCTTGGTAAAGCCAGGAGCTGGGGGATGAATAATGTGCTGCTTCTGCTGTGTGGGCTCCCTCACCCTGCCCGGGCTTCATCACCGGCTGTTTAGTGCAATCAATAAAATGTGATGAATTACAAAATAACACCCCATCACATAAGCGGTGTTTTCATACATCCCTGTAACACACAGTTCAGTATAAATAAATAACATCCCGCAGAATGACAGTATTCAGTACCATACGCAATAACTTATCATACCTTGAATCATCTCAGATGCAGAGATTAGAAGGAGCTTCTGGCAAGTTAAAAATCTAGTAGCACGAAAAGCAGTCATCATAAAGCAAATGCCCAAAGAATGAGTAGGGAGAGAGAGGCTGAATCTTCTGCACAGAAACACATACGCTTTGTGTATCATCTCATCATCAGAGAGTCTATTTTGGGGACTCCATGGGAGTTTTTAATAAAATCCAGGTTCCCCAGAGAGGAGTCACATGCAGCCTGTTTACTGACGAATCTCAGAATTCTCGGGGTTCATTCACAGCAAGACCCCGAGAATGGCAAGAAAGCACCCACCTTTCCCGCCTCAGCGCCCAACTCGCATCCATTGGTGCCTGGAGGAACCCGCAGGAGAATGGGAGGCAGAGGGGAGCTGAGCCTGAGGTGGGGGAGGACCGCGGGCTGGCTCGTGGTGAAGTGGGCTCCGCAGAGCAGCCAGAATGAGGGGCCACCTGAAGCAGGACTGGAGCAGGACTGAAGCAGAACTGACTGGGTAGGCTTAGAGGAAAGTTACCAGCCAGCAGTGGGGGCTGGTGTTGGCCCAGAACAAACTGCCCAGGTGCCCTTCCTGCAGAAGTCGATGTGACCAGGTTGGAACTATCACAGGACTGAGACCTGGAAATGTTTCCTCCACTTTCAGTGCAGCTGCTGTGGGTGTCTGCAGATGTTTCTGCCCAGGACTGATTGTAGTTGTCTATGAGCAAACGTACAGATCTAGAAAGGTTAAAAAAGGCAGGGCCCTTGGATCAGCCATGGAGCCTGCACTTATTTTTGGAGTATTAAAATAAGAGGCAACGTGCCCAGACTAAGAGCCAGGTCCCTTTCTCCTTGGCGCTAAGCAGATCGCCAAGTGTGGTTCCTAGGAACACGCAGAGGGAGGGCGGTCTTGTCTCTGGGGCACGGAGAGGGAGGCAGTCCCATGTTTGGGGCACAGAGAGGGAGGTAGTCCCGTGTCTTGGGGGGGCTTAGTCTTCCCTGAGCAGAGTCCCTGCAGCATACTGAGAACTGTGCAGTTAAAATAACTCAGTTTCTGAGAGCTTTGCCATTAAACTGGTCACTCTCCCCTCGTGGGTTCTCCAAGGCTACCCTAGGACTACAGGGGCCCTGGCAAGTATGTGGATGGGTCTTGGCAGCTACGGCAGGAGGGGCAACTTTGGTGACAGTGTGTGAAGGGACCTCCGAGGCCAGGGTAGACTCCCACCTCATGAAACAGACCACCTGCTGGGAGACTTTTCAGGCAGGGATTTTCCAAGCACTGGCTGACTGACTACACTCCTGGGACTCCCTGGGTGCTTGGGGCGCCTGGTACTTCCTGGGTG
>CAUYQV010153514.1:0-30847 GCA_963574575.1 Galagoides demidoff
CTCCAACTCCTGGGCTCAAGCAAGTCTCCTGCCTCCGCCTCCCAAGTAGCTGGGACCACAGGCACCCGCCACAACGCCCAGCCATTTTTTGGTTGCAGCCATCATTGTTGTTTGGCAGGCCCGGGCTGGGGATTTGAACCCACCACCTTAGGTGTACGTGGCTGGCGCCTTAGCCGATTGAGCCACAGGCGCCGAGCCAAAGCATTGTACTTTAAATATTAAGTTACATATTAAATATCAAATACTTAATTTAAAAATTTTTATTTTAAAGGTCTCTATATTAAGTTTTTTTCTTCTAGCCTGAGATAAGATTAAAAATATTATGTATGTACAGTTTTCACATGTGTAAAATAGTCAAATGTACTATTTTCTATATTGGGTTCTTTTTTTTTTAAGAGACAGTCTTCACTTTGTCGCCCTTGGTAGAGTGCCATAGCATCACAGCTCATAGCAACCTCCATCTCTTAGGCTTAGGTGATTCTCTTGCCTCAGCCTCCCAAGTAGCTGGGAGTACAGGCACCAGCCACAACGCCCAGCTATTTTTTTGTTGCAGTTTGGGTGGGGCCAGGTTCAAACCTGCCACCCTCAGTATGTGGGGCCTGTGCCCTACCCACTGTGCCATAGGCACCATCCCTGTTTGTTCTTTCTGACATGAATTTTTTTTACAAATATAAATTTTATATTTTTGAGGTATACCTGTTGATGACTTGAATTTTGCCTACAGCACATGACAATTAACCTAACGAACTTAGCACATCCCTCCTCTCACATAGTTGCCAAATTTTGAGAGTTGAAACACTTAAGGTCTTGCTTTTTTTCTTTCTTTCCCTCTTTCCCTCTCTCCCTTTTTTTCCTTTCTTTCCTCTCTCTCTTTCTCATGATAGAGTATTAATCCCAGATATACAATATGGCTCTTTCCCTATATTCACAGTGCCATACATAACATCCCCAAATTCATTCATTTTTGTTCTCTTTTGCAGCAAGTTAGATGGAATTCGATCATTGATTTTGTAAATGAAAGTTTGTATTCTTTGATAAATATCTCCCTATTTTAACCCCCCACACTGTTGGCATTCTACTTGTACGTATGATCTCTACTGTTTTAGATTCTATAGATAGCTGATTTATAATAATTTTATTTCTCTACTTTATTTGAATTACCAAAATTTCAACCTGGTTCATCCATCCTGGTTGTTGGAAATGGCAGGGTGACCTTTTTTCTTATGACTGAACAATACTATATTTTGTGAGTGATCTTCTATAATTAAAGGAGAGTACATATCTCTTTGTATTACTGATTTCATTTCTGTTGGATACATCCCCTGAAGTGAGGTGGAAGGATTGTGTGGTACTTCTAATATTTGAGGAGCTTCCATACTGCTTTTCATAATGGCTGGATCAGTGTACATTCTCTCTGACATTGTCCAAGGGTTTCCTTTTCTCCTTACTTTTGCCAACATTTTGTATCTCTTGGCTTTTTGATAATAGTTATTATAACATGTGTGAGGTAAAATCTCACTGTGGTCTGACTTGCATTTCCCTAATGCATGATGAGGTAAGACATATTTTCATAAACCTATTTGCTACACTTATGTATTTAGAGACATATCTACTCAGTACTTTGCACATTTTAAGTTATGTTTACTTACTGAGTTTTTTGTTTTTATTTTGTTATTTAGTTGCTTGAGAAAGGATCTCAAATTTTTAATGATGTAATATTTTAATTAAATTCATAAGATAAATTTTCTTCCAATTTTTGAGTTGCTCTGTTATGTGGCTTTTTGTTTCTTTCTTTTTTTTTTTTTTTGAGACCGTCTCACTATGTTGCTCTTGATATAGGGCCGTGTCATGGCATCACAGCTCACAGTAACCTCAAACTCTTGGGCTTAAGCAATCTCTTGCCTAAGCCTCCCAAGTAGCTGAGACTATAGGCACCTACTACAATGCCTGGGTATTTTTTTTGTTGCAGTTTGGCTGGGGCTGGTTGGAACCTGCCACCCTTGATATGTGGGGCCTGTGCCCTACTCACTGAGCCACAGGCGCTGCCCTAGCTTTCTAATAGTTTTAAATCAAGAAATGTGAAGACTCACTCTAGCTTTGTTTTCTCTCAAGATTTGCTTAGCTATTTGTGGTCATGTGTTTTCATGAGAAAGCTTTTTTCTACTATTTCTTTAAAAAATGCCACTGGAGGCCAGGCACAGTGGTTCACGCCTGTAATCCCAGCACAGGGAAACCCAGGTGGTTGGACTGCCTGAGTTCACAGGTTAGAGAATAGCCTGAGCCAGAGCCAGACCCTGCTTCTACAAAAAATTGAAAATTTAGCTGGGGCTGGGCTTGGTAGCTCATGTCTGCAATCCTAGCATTCTGAGAGGCCCAGGTGGGTGGATTGCCTCACAGGTTCAAGACCAGCCTAAGCAAGATCTAGACTCCATCTCTAAAGATAGCTGGGTAGGGGCAGTGCCTGTAGCTCAGTAGGTAGGGCGCTGGCCACATACACTGTAGCTGGTGGGTTTGAACTTGGCCTGGGCCTGCTAAACAGTGACAATGCAACAACAAAAAATAGCCGGGCATTGTGGTGGGTGCCTATAGTACCAGCTACTCAGGAGGCTGAGGCAAGAAAATCACTTAAGCCCAAGGGTTTAAGGTTGCTGTGAGCTGTGATGCCATGGCACTATACTGAGCCAATATACTGAGATTCTATCTCAAGGAAAAAAAAAAAGCTAGGTGGCTCTGCCCCAATAGCTCAGTGAGCAGGGGGCCAGCCACATACACCAAAGCTGATAGGGACCTATAGTCCTAGGTACTGGGAAGAGTGAGGCAAGGAAATCCCTTGAGCCCAGTAGTTTGAGGTTGCTGTGAGCTGTGATAGCACTGCACTCTACCGAGGGTGACAAAGTGAGACTCTGTCTCTAAAAAAAAAAAAAATGCCACTGGAATTTTAATAAGGATTAAATGGAGATACTAGATTGCTTTGTATAGTATGGACATTTTATGTTAATTATTCTAATCCATAGACATGAGATATCTTTGCATTTATTTGTATCTTCTTTCATTACATTCATTAATGTCAGATTAACTTCTTTGTTAAATTGAGTCTTATGAATTTTATAGTATTTAAATTTTTGTAAGTGGGATTTTGTTAACTTTTTTCTCAGATAGTTTGTTGTTAGTTTATAGAAAAGCAACTGAGTTTTGAATGCTGATTTTGTGACCTACAGCTTTAGCAAACTGGTTTATTAGCTCTTAACTTTTTGATATCATCTTTACAGTTTTCTATATATAAAATCACTTCATCTATAAATAGAATCTTACTTCTTCATTTTTTATTTGAATGCCTTACGGTTTGTTTTTTTTCTTACATAATTGCTCTGGCTTGATCTTCCAATACTATGTTAAATAAAAGTGGTAAGACTGGGTATCGTTATTGTGTTTCTGACATTAAAGAAAGATTTTAGCATTTTACTTTTGGGGATAATGGTACTTGAGGGATTGCTGTATATGAGCTTTATTATGTTGAGTTACATATTTTTGAATGTATATTGTTTCAGTTTTTTATTATGAAACGGTATTGAGGGGTCAGCATTTATAACTCAGTGGTTAGGGCGCCGGCCACATACGCTGGGGCTGATGGGTTGGAACCTGGCCAGGGCCTGCTAAACAACAATGACAACTACAACAACAAAAAATTAGCCAGGTGTTGTGGCAGGCACCTGTAGTCCCAGCTACTTAGGAGGCTGAGGCAAGAGAATTACTTAAACCCAAAAACGTTTTTTTTTTACAGACAGAGTCTTATTTTTATCACCCTCGGTAGAGTGCTGTGATGTCACAGCTCACAACAACCTCCAGCTCTTGGGCTTAGGTGATTCTCTTGCTTCCTGAGTAGCTGGGACTACAGGTACCCACCACAACGCCCAGCTATTTTTTTGTTGCAGTTTGGCCGGGGCCGGGTTTGAACCCGCCACCCTTAGTATATGCAGCTGGCGTCCTCTCCACTGAGCCACAGGTGCTGCCCTAAACCCAAAAATTTAAGGTTGCTGTGAGCTATGATGGCATGGCACTCTACCGAGGGCAACGTAGTGAGACTCTGTCTCAAAAGAAAAAGGAAAGGGTATTGGGTTTTGTCAGATCCTTTTAATAATTTTTTTTGAGATGATCATATATATAATTTCCACCTTTTCTGTTTTAGTAGTATTTTTTTATTTATTTGTATATGTTAAAATATCCTTGTATGCCAAGTATAATTCTACTTGTTCATGGTGAATGATCTTTTTAATGTGTTTATAAATTTCAATTTTAATATTTTGTTGAAAATTTCTACTTGTATCTTTATAGGAGTATTATAATGATTTGTGTTTTTGGTTTTTTTTTCCTTGTAGTATCCTTATCTGGCTTCAGTATAAGGGTAATAGTGGCCTCATAACATGAGTTTGGAAGTGTTTTCTCCCTTCAGTTTTTTTTTTTTTTTTTTTAAGACAGAGTCTCACTGTGTCACCCTTGGTAGAGTGCTGTGGCATCACAGCTCACAGCAACCTCCAGCTCTTGGGCTAGGGCGATTCTCTTGCCTCAGCCTCCCAAGTAGCTGGGACTATAGGCACCCGCCACAACGCCTGGCTATTTTTTCTTTTGCAGTTGTCATTGTTGTTTAGCTGGCCCAGGCTGGGTTTGAACTCTCCAGCCTTGGTATATGTGGCTGGCGCCCTCACCACTGAGCTACTGGTACTGAACCAGAGCCTCAGTTCTTAAACAGTTTTAAATTAAAAGTATGCAAGGGAGAGGCAAAGTAAACTTCACAGTCAGAATATCAATACTGCTTAATAATGTAGTAGACAGGAATTTCTCTCTCTCTCTCTCTTTTTTTTTTTTTTTGAGACAGTCTCACTTTGTTGCCCTCAGTAGAGTGCTGTGGTGTTATAGCTCACAGCACCCTCAAACTCTCGGACCCAAGCCATTTTCTTGTCTCAGCATCCAAAGTAGCTGGGACTACAGGTGCCTGCCTCAAAGCCCAGCTATTTTTTTAGAGATGGGGTCTCACTCTGGCTTAGGCTGGTCTCAAACTTGTGAGCTCAGGCGATCCACCTGCTTCAGCCTTCCAGAGTGCTGGGATTACAGACATGAGCCACCGCCCTTGGCCAGTAGACTGTATTTTCTGCAATAAGACAAAAACATTTATAGAAATGGTAAGAAGTACGCAAGAACAGCTTGCAGCTGGCAAGGTAGCCAGCTCAGACAACATGTAGGAGAGGAAGGGGAATTTGAAAAAGGGAGTAAAGATTTACATATTTACCTATCTTAAAACCTAGAGCTTTGAGTAAAAATATGTGAATGAGGAAGCAGAGACCCTCTGGGTATATGTTGACAAGCTAACTTTGGTCAAACCAAAGATTACCAGTTCAATTCATTCAGCCTCATTTAGATATATTAAGATTACCTGTCAGTCACAGTTCAAATGGTGGCAAATGTAACAAAACTCAAGAGGTTGGAGTACTTATTTGCTAATGACCCCTCCTTTCTCCTGAACATTCTTCTTAATGAGTTCACAGTATCTAACAGTGTTTGTGTAAAGACATTTCAATGTGGCAGTCCTTTAACTATACATGGTATTGAGAAGCTGTGTAAGGAAGCAACAGGAATTGCCCCAGGTTTGTTCCACTTCTGCCCTTTCTCCCCATACTATACAAACTCCAGGTCTACTTCAGAAGTATAGAGCTTCCCTCCACTGGTTCTTTTCCAGGATTTCAGTCTAATCAGTGCACCACCCAGCGGTCAGTTAGTTGTGGGATTTCTTAGGGAGCTTATAGGATCAGATTGTAGGTGTGACATCAGTAGCTATTGCCTATCCTTACTGCATGCATTTGCTAAACCCCAAAGCAGTGAGGCCGATGTTATGAGCAACATCAGGTTTTGGAGTCACTCTTCTGAAGAGGGGAGAGAGGTGATGGGAAATAGGCAAATTAATAGCAGAGCTAGAGGTTCATTTAGGAATGAGAGGCGAGTGATTGACATTTTGTTCTCGGTTTATGTATTTCCTGCTTAGTTTTCTAGATGCAAGTAAAGATCTCCTTGAACAAGCTTTGTATTCTGGAGGTGGCATGTGTTGGGGGGAACCAATGGGCTCTGGGGTTAGAGAGGCCAGTTCCCAGCCATCAGCGATGGGCACCAACTGGGCATTGCCTCGGGTTGGCCGAGGCATTGTCAGGTCCTGGGCTGGCACCCTGGAGTTCTGCACAGTGTTGTAGGGCAGGGAGTCCTACGCCTGTGGACAGCTCCTCAGACTGCACCTTCAGGGCACTGTACTGAGTGTGCGCTTAACGCAGAAGGAAGATGCCCCCTGCTTCCCAGTCTTGGCCCCTGCATGCAGGTCTCCTAGTGGCCAAGCTGCTGGGATCGTCTCATTGCTCCTGCACTTGCCCAGCCGTCTCAGGGCTTCAGCACAGATGGGAGCATCTTCTACGAGCCCTGGCTGGGCTCTTTGAAAACAACAAAGGCAGAGTCTGGCACCAGCTTTTCAACTCTATTGGCAAATGGATGTTCCAGCTGGAATGTTGGCTACATCTCTGCCACCTGAGACTTCAGTATCACCTGTGCTCCTCCACAGGCACGCTCCTCTGCTCCAGGCTCAACTGGGCCTGCAACAGCCTCACCATTTTCTTAAGGTGCTAGTTTTCTTCTTCCTCAGGACTTCTCTGACTTAGCAAGGACGTGATCTTCTCAGCAAACACATGACCATACAGAAAGTGTTGGCGGCCTTCACACAGCACTTTAAGATAGGAGAAGCTGAGTGCTGATGACTCCTGGTCACACTTCCCTGGCTCCTTTTCCCTCAGCTAGACGACTTCACCTCTTCTACCTGGCTCTGGAGGTGGTCAGTGCTGGTTTGTAGTGATTTGGTGGTTTCAGTCAGGCTCAGAGTCTTTTGCTGTGAGGCTTTCCTGTCAGCAACTAGCTCTTGATTTATTTCTTCCAGTTCTCTTCTATGGCACCTACTTGCTCACGGACCTTTTCATGTTGTTCTTTCATTTGTGGTAGAAGCTTTACCACTGTTCAGATACTTGCTGGAGGTCATGGTGGTCATACTACAGCTTTTATTTATATTTTTCATTTTATTTTATTTTAGTTTTTGAGACAGAGTCTCACTCTGTCTCCCTGAGTACAGTGCTGTGGCATCATAGCTCACAGTAGCCTCAAACTCTTGGGCTCAAGTGGTTCTCTTGCTTCAGCCTCCTGAGTAGCTGGGAGTACAGGCGCCCACCACAATGCCTGGCTGTTTTTTCTGTTTTTAGTAGAGATGGGTCCTGGTCTTGCTCAGGCTGGTCTGGAACTCTTGAGTCCAAGGTATCCTCCTGCCTTGGCTGCCCGGAATGTTCGGATTACAGGCCTGAGCCACCCCGACTCCACCCGTATCAAACATTTTAAAGTGTGCTGTTTGGTAGTGTTAAGTATAGTCACCTAGCCTTTCAACAGCTTCCTAGATCACATTTATCCTATAAAATTAAAAGTGAATACCCATTAAACAACAAATTATCCTGTCTTTTTTTGTACTTCTGAAAAACATTATTCTACTTTTTCTTTGACTTGGACTACTATAGATATTTTATAGGAGTATAATAATAACTATGTTTCTTTTTGACTATCTTATTTGATTTAATATAATATCCTCAAGTCTTCATTGTAAAATGCATCAAGATGACTGCAGTCATTTAAAGCAAAATATTATTCCATTGTATGTATAGGTTACATTTTTTATTTACTTATCAGTAAAGGGACATTTGGTTTGCTTCCAGGTATTGTCGTTAATGCATAATGTTGCAAGGTATATAAATGTGCAAATACCTATTTCATGTTTTGCTTTCAATATGATTGAAATACTTTGGATACACTGATGTAGTACTATGTGCACGTTCTCACTTTTTTTGCCTAATCCTTTGATGTTATATCCAAAAAATCATTATAAAGACCACTTGTTATGAAGCTTTTAGAAGTTTAATAGTTACCGGTCTTATATTTAAGTCTTTATTTGTGTTTTTGACACCTTGTAATTGTGTATATTTATGGGGCATAATTTGATGTTTCACATAAACTGTATAATTATCCATTACCTCATGTGTGTATTAGTTTTGTGCTGAGAATATTCATAGGCTAGTCTTTTAACTATTTTATAATATACAATAACTAACTCTTAACCATTTTCTTCTTACTGTGAATAAAACCAAAACTTGTTCTTTCTTTCTAATTGTAATTTTGTACTTTTTTTTTTTTTGAGACAGAGTCTCAAGCTGTCCCCCTGGGTAGAATGCTGTGGCATCACAGCTCACAGCAACCTCCAACTCCTGGGCTCAAGCGAGTCTCCTGCCTCTGCCTCTGCCTCCCAAGTAGCTGGGACCACAGGTGCCCACCACAACGCCCGGCTATTTTTTGGTTGCAGCCATCATTGTTTGGCGGACCCAGGCTGGATTTGAACCCGCCACCTTAGGTGTATGTGGCTGGCACCTTAGCCACTTGAGCCACAGGTGCCAAGCCGTAATTTTGTACTGTTAACCAGCCTTGCTTAAATCTACCTTTCTGTCAGTCTCTGATAACCATTATTGTATTCTCTGTTTTCATGATAACAAGTTTTAATTTCTGCACATCAGTAAAACCATACAGTATTTGTCTTTTTGTATCTGGTTTATTTCACTTAGAAAAATGTCCTTTAGTTACATCACTGTTTGTATGCAATTACTATACTTGTTACTATTGTTATACCATATACTGTGTTGTTACTGTGGCTTTTTTTTGTTGTTTTTTTGAGACAGAATCTCACTTTCTCGCCCTTGGTAGAGTGCCATGGCAGCATCACACTGCTCACAGCAACCTCCAGCTCTTGGGCTTAGGTGATTCTCTTGCCTCAGCCTCCCGAGTAGCTGGGACTACAGACATATGCCACAACGCCCGGCTATTTTTTGTTGTGGTTTGGCTGAGGCTGGGTTTGAACCCACTGCCCTCGGTATATGGGGCTGGCGCCTTACTCACTGAGCCACTGCTGCTTTTTAGTAAATTTGAAGGGGGATACTGTGATGCCTCCAGATTTGATATTTTTGCCTAGGATTGCTTTGGCTATTTGGGATATTTTCTACTTTCATGTAAATTTTGATATAAATTTTAGGGTTTTAAAAAAATTTTCTATGAAGAATGTCATTGATACTGTGATAAAAATTATATTGAAACTGAAGTTTAGTTTGGATAGTGTGTCAATTTAAAAATTATTTTTCCAGGTCAGGCACAGTGACCCACTCCTGTAATCCTAGCACACTGGGAGACTGAAGTGTAGATTGCTTGAGTTCAGGAGTTTGAGAGCAGCCTGAGCAAGAACAAGACCTCATCTGTGATAAAATAGCTGGGTGTTGTGGTGGGCGCCTGAGGTCCCAGTTACTCAGAAGACTAAAGCAAGAGGGTCACCTGAGCCCAAGAGTTTGAGGTTTCGGTGAGCTGTGAGGCCATGATATGCAATAAAGTAAGACTCTGTCTCAAAAAATAAAAATTATTTCTCTAATTCATAAACACAGGTAATTTCCCATTCATGTGTACTTGAATTTCTTTATACATGTTTTATAGGTTTCAGTATAGATAATTTTCACCTTTTTAAGTAAGTTTATTGCTAGGTATTGTTTTCTTTTTTTTGCAGTTTTTGACTGGGGCTGGATTTAAACCCGCCACCTCCAGCATATGGGGCCAGTGTCCTACTCCTTTGAGCCACAGGTGCTGCCCAGGTATCTTTTTTTTTTTTTTTACAGCTATTGTTAAGTAAAACAAAGCTTTTTTTTTGAGACAGAACCTCAAGCTGTCGCCCTGGGTAGAGTGCTGTGACATCACAGCTCATAGCAACTTCCAACTCCTGGGCTCAAGCGATTCTCCTGCCTCAGTGTCCCAAGTAGCTGGGACTATAGGCACCTGCCACAATGCCCAGCAATTGTTTGGTTGTGGCTGTCATTGTTGTTTGGCGGGCCAGGCTGGATTCAAATCGCCAGCTCAGGTGTATGTGGTTGGTGCCTTAGCTGCTTGAGCCACAGGTGCCAAGCCAAAGAAAAGCATTTGACACTCCTTTATGATAAAAACATTCAACAAAGGCCAGGTGCAGTGGCTCACGCCTGTAATCCCAGCACTCTGGGGGGCTAAAGTGGGTAGATTGCCTGAGTTCACAGGTTTAAGACCAACCCGAGCAAGAGTGAGATCGCATCTCTAAAAATAACTAGGTGTTGTGGCGGGCACATATATTTCCAACTACTTGGAAGGCTGAGGCAAGAGAATCGCTTAAGTCCAGGAGTTTGAGGTTGCTGTGAGCTATGACGCCACAGCACTCTTCCAAGGGTGACAAAATGAGACTCTGTCTCAAAAAAAAAATAAAATAGAACATTATAGTGAATGGGGAAATGCTGAAACCTTTTTCTCTGAGATTTGTAACAAGACGAGGATACCTGTTTTCACAATTTCTGTTCGTCATAGTACTGAAAGTAATTATGAGAGCAATTAGAAAAGCAAAAGAAT
The DNA here is from genome assembly GCA_963574575.1 of Galagoides demidoff. Taxonomy (NCBI): domain Eukaryota; kingdom Metazoa; phylum Chordata; class Mammalia; order Primates; family Galagidae; genus Galagoides; species Galagoides demidoff. The sequence continues at coordinate 10,522 of CAUYQV010153514.1, forward strand.
TAAAGTTATTCAGTTTGGAAAATAGAAAGCCAAAATGTCCATGTTTGCAGACAAATTTTTTACATTAAAAAGTTTTTTTAGACTATAAAAAAACCTGGAAATATTAAGAAAAACCAGTAAAGTTACAGAATACAGAATCAATGTGAAAAATAGTATTTCTGTATACAGTGAGCTGAAAAAATTTTAAAACTTTACTTAGAAAAACTACAAAAAATTATCAGTCCACTTGCATTCTTGTTGTGTACAGTGCAAGGTAAGGTCTAACTTCAATTTGTCCAATTTGGATTCCTACTGTTCCCAACCTTATTTGTTATAGAGATGGTCCTTTGCTTATTGTGGTATTTTGGAAATCCTGGCAAGCATAAGTTTACTATATAAGTGAGGATTTATTTATAAGATTTCTAATCTATTTTATCATCGATTTGTCTGTTTTATGCCTGCAACACACAGTTGTATAATGTTTTACAATCAGAAATATAATTCCTCTAACTTTGTTTTTCTATTCAATATGGGGGGGCCTATCCTTTAGGATTTTATAGAAATTTTGAAACTTTTTTTTGAGATAGTTTCACTATGTCGCCTTTGTAGAGTGCGGTGGCGTCACAGCTTACAGCAACTTCAAACTCTTGGGTTCAAGTGATTCTCTTGCCTCAACCTCCCTTGTAGCTAGGACTATAGGCGTCTGCTACAACACCTGGCTATTATTTTGTTTTTTTTTGTTTGGCAGCCTTGGTACATGTGACCGGTGCCCTAACCCCTGAGGTATGGGTGCTGAGGCAGAAATTTTGAAACATTTTAACACTGTACAAAAACTACCCTTGGTATTTTGATAAAGATTTCATGAGATCTATAGATCACTTTGGGTACCACTGGCATATTAACAGTATTTTTATTTATTTATTTATGTATTTATTTTGTAGAGACAGTCTCATTTTTGGGCTTAGGTGATTCTCTTGCCTCAGCCTCTCAAGTAGCTGGGACTTTAGATACCTGCCACAATGCCTGGCCTTTTCTTTTTCTTGTTTTTTTTTTTTTTTTTGTTGTTGCAGTTTGGCCAGGGCTGGGTTTGAAACCACCAACCTCTGTGTATGTGGCTGATTCTGTAAACACTGTGCTATGGGTGCCAAGCCTGGTATGCCATTTTTAATTTTTTTGTTTAAAATTTTTTTTGTTGTTTGTTTTATACTAATTTTTAAATTACAGTTTTGCCAGAAATAAATATTATTGATTTCTGTATTCTGGGTTGGTAGTAATTTTTTGTTTGCATCTTTAATATATGATTTTACGTCTTTCTTGCTTATAAGGTATTTTTGCTTAAAAAAAATCTGTTAATCATCTTATGGGAGTGCCCTTGTACATGCCAAATCACATTTTTATTGCTGATTTCAATTTCAGGGTTTGCTTGTAAGTTTTTAATCTTTCATTACAGTGTGTCTTGTTTTGAGTCATTTTGTGTTGTTCTTAGTTAAGGTAGGTTGAGCTTCTTTAAATTTTATGATATTTTCTTCTTCCACTTTAGAAACTTCTCAGGTGTTATTTCTTTATGTAAGCTCCCTGCTAATATTTTTCTCTTTTGTGATAGAACTCCTACTATAAATATTTTGACATGCTTACTGGTAATAATTACCTTAGGGTCTTTTCACTTTTCTTATTATTATTTTTTAGAGACAGAGTTTCACTTTATTGCCCTCAGTAGAGTGCTTTGGTGTCACAGCTCACAGCAACCTCCAGCTCTTGGGCTTAGGCAATTCTCTTGCCTCAGCCTCCCGAGTAATTGAGACTACAGGTAGCCGCCACAATGCCCGGCTATTTTTCTGTTGCACTTTGTTTGGGGCTGGGCTTGAACCTGCCACCCTCGGTATATAGGGCTGGCACCCTACCCACTGAGCCACAGACGCCACTCCAGTTATTTTATTTTTCAAGTCCATACTTCATATTTGTGTGTGTGTGTGGGGGGGTTATATTAATCTCCTTTAACATTCTCATTTTCTTTGTGCATTCTTTTTTTTTTTTGCAGTTTTTTTGGCTGGGGCTGGGTTTGAATCTGCCACCTCTGGCATGTGGGCCCGGCACCCCACCCCTTTGAGCCACAGGCACTGCCCTCTTTGTGCATTCTTTATCTCCTTTCAGTTAGGTATCTATGTTGTCATTGGAGCATCTTTAAGACAGATATTTTAAATACTTTTAAAACTACTTCATAGATCTTTACTTCTTTAGGGTCACTTAAACATTTATTTTTATCCTTTCATTGTACTATATCTGTTAGGTTTTTTGATATATTTTCATTTTTAAAATTTACAAAACAGCTGCCTATTCCATCCTATAGAGTAGTGTTTTTTAGCATTTTTATCTCACGGCACACTTCAACCTGTAGGTAAACTTTCTCCCCTCTCTTAAATTATGTTGATCAAAAAAAAAAGAGCAAAAAAAGAATACACTTACTGTGCTTTGAACTTCTCTTGAAAATAGTTTAATTAATGGTCTTTAAAAAGTTTTGCAGCACACCTCAGATCTTGTTACAGCACAGCAGTGAAAATCACTACTGTAGAGAATGCCTTTGTTTAGGGAAAACTTAGCACCATACATTCGACTAGACATTACAGGCACTTCTTTAAACTTTTTGCAAGATGTGTCTTTCCAGTAGTACTCTGTATATTTTCCCATCAAAAAGGATGCTTATTTCTTGTTAAATACTTTTAATCTTTACCTTCTATGATGAGTTTCATACATTCTCTCTGTTGTGTAATAGTTACTCACTTTTGTTCTTTTTGGACTCAGCATGTCAGCTAAATAATACCTGTATTTCTTTTCAGCTCTACATATTAAAGGAAGCAATAACCAGTGTTTTGAAAGACCCAGAGAAACCCAGGATTTTGGATATAGAATTGGATTAAGTGTTCAGTCAAATATTTTTGAAGATAAGAGATTTAAAATTGAAGAGGATGCTTTTAAATGTGATCAATTTGATGAGTTCCTCACCAAACCATTATTTTATCAACCAGTGATACCATCAGATGTCAAAATCTACAATTGTGATAAGAATGGTAAGGTGTTTACCCAATTATCATTGCCTCCTCAATGTCAGGAAATAAATAAACAGGAAAAACATTTCATAGCCAATAAATCATTGGTGTCCTTTTTCCAGAACTCAACCCTAAATAATTACCAGAATATTTATGTTAATCAGAGAAATTATCAATGCAATAAACCTGAACAAACCTTGAGACAAGGCTTGTGCTCTAGAAAGTATCAGAAGGCTCAATATTTAAAGATCCGGTACAAATGTAAAAAATGTGAGAAAGTCTTTCACCAATGTTTGAAGTTTATTAGCCGTGAGGATATCCATAGTCTCTCCAAGTGTACTGAATGTGTAGAAGATTTTGCCCAGTCAAAGGAACTTTCTCAAAATCAGAGAATTTATACTGGAGAAAACTCACATCAATATAATAAATGTGAGAAAATCTTCAGTCAGCCCTCTAATCTAAATAACCATAGTATAATTCATCCTGAAGAAAGCCTCTTCAAATGTAAAGAATGTGGCAAAACTTTTAATCTAAGTCCACAATGTAAACCTCAGAAAATGTATGGTAAGGAGAAATTTTACAAATGTAAAGAATGTGGCAAAGCATTTTACTATGGTTCACACCTTACTCTACATCAGAGAATTCACGGTGGAGAAAAACCCTATACTTGTAAAGAATGTGGCAAAACCTTTTATTATAGTTCAGGCCTTAATCGACATCAGAGAATTCATACTGGAGAGAAACCCTACAAATGTAAAGAATGTGGCAAAACCTTTAATCATACTTCAAGCTTTGCCCAGCATCAGAGAATTCATACTGGAGAGAAACCCTACCGATGTAAAGAATGTAGCAAAGCCTTTAAATGTAGTTCACACCTTATTGAACATCGGAGGATCCATACTGGAGAGAAACCCTTCAAATGTAAAGAATGCAGCAAAGCTTTTAAATGTAGTTCACATCTTACGCGACATCAGAGAATTCATATTTGAGGGAAACCTTACTACCCAGGTAAAGTGTGTGGCAAAACTTTTAACTGTACTTCACAACTTCTTCAACATCAGAGCATTTACACTGGAGAAAATCCCTACAGGTTTGAAGAATGTGGCATATCCTTTATTCAGCAAGACTTAGAATTCTGACATCAGAGAATTCATACTGGAGAAAACCCAAAGCATTTAACTGTAGATTTCCTTTAATAACTGTCAAGTAGTTAATACAGAAGAGAAATCCCAGAGATGTAATGAATGTGACAAAATCTTTTACAATAGTTCACACCTTACTATCAGATAATTCATACTGATTTGTACTGCAAAACCCTATTGATGTGATACACGTGAAAAGTGTTTTATTTGAATTATATGACTTAGAAATTACCAGGGAGTTCATCAGAAAGCTTTGTATGTTCAATTAATGTGCAGAAGGATTTAATCAAAAAATTAAGTGTATCATGGGATTCACCCAAGTAAAAACTGAAGCACACTTTCAGATTTTACATTAACCCAGGTCTGTATTGTAGAGCATAATGCAAAGACAAAGCAATTAGATTGTTTATCTGAGTGTACTCTTTAAGAGATCAAGAACATTGATGATGGGAAAGGCATAAATATATATCCCATGGGTTCTTTTTATTCACAGTATTTGAAAATTTTCAAAAGCATGTTGATTTAATTTAATTCTCAGATTACTTTATGGTATATCTTTATCCTTAATGTGTATAAGAAAATACAATGTATATATAAAAATATGTGATCTGTTATTTCTCATCAGAGTTATAAGAGGCCATTCAATATTAGGTAAATATGATTATTATCAGTTTTACCATGAAAATGTAATGGGAAATGTAAAGTTCATTTTAAAAATCCACAGAGAAGGCTCTGTGTCTGTAGCTCAAGTGGCTGAGGTGCCAGCCACATACACAAGAACTGGTGGGTTCAAATCTAGCCCGGGCCTGCCAAACAACAATGACAACTACAACCAAAAAAAAGCCTGGTGTTGTGGCAGGTGCCTGTAGTCTCAGCTACTTGGGAGGCTGAATGAAGAGAATCACTTAAGCACGGGAGTTGTAGGTTGTAAGCTGTGATGCCATAGCACTTTAACCCAGGGTGACAACTTGAGGCTCTGTCTTAAAAAACTAATAAGCAAAAAAAAAAAAAAATCCACAGAGAAAGACTTTTTGTGTTTGAATCATCAAATAGTGATGCATGTAAGTATACGGTATGCAATTGGCATTTTTCTTCTGTATTAAAGTAAAAGAGAAACGGGTGGCGCCTGTGGCTCAGTAAGTGGGGCTCTGGTCCCATATACCAAGAGTGGTGGGTTCAAACCCAGCCCGGCCAAACTGCCACAAAAGATAGCTGGGTGTTGTGGCGGGCACCTGTAGTCCCAGCTACTTGGGAGAATGAGGCAAGAGAATCACCTAAGCCCAAGAGCTGGAGGTTGCTGTGAGCTGTGACGCCATGGCGCTCTACCCAGGTTGACAGGGTGAGACTCTCTGTCTCTGAAAAAAAAAAAAAGTTTTTAAAAGAGAAACATTATAAATTTTCAGAATAAATTATTTTACTAATTGTTCCTTGAGTAGGAAAATACTATTTAATTATTAAAATACTGACATATCTTTGTAGTACAATAAATATCTTGAATATTACTTGATGTGCTAGAGGATAGAAATGTTGAATGTTATTGGATGTATAAGTCATTGTGAAAGTTTTGAGACAGACTGTGTTATAGTCCATTATTTCACTTCCAAGAAACACAGTCAGTAGCGTCCTTTCTGATTCACTTGTGGAAGTTTCAAGTTGCCTGGCCTTATTAGTGATGCTGGGAGGGCTTCATTTGTTTCCATTCACACAGAGTTTAGACTTCATAATTTTTGTGTATCTCAAAACTTTTGTAAGGACACACAATATAGTAGAAACAAAACTATTTCACAGATATTAGCAGAAAGTGAAGATAACTCCTACCTTGAAGGTTGTACATAAACTTAATGTGCACTAAATAAGTAGCCTTGTTCTTTAAAATACAAAAAAAAGTCTAAGATCAGTATAATAGATTAAAAATAGTGCTTCTTGAGTGGTTGTGACCAAGGATCAATATATTGGATTTAAAAATGATTTATGTAGGTTATGGGTTAATTCATTGGTTTTGGTTTTGACTAATAAAACGAAAAAAAAATTTTTTGAGACAGAGTTTCAGTATGTCACCTAGTAGAGTGCCTTGGCATCACAGCTCACAGCAACTTCAAATTCTTGGGCTTAAGTGATTCCCTTGCCTCAGCCTCCTAAGTAGCTGGGACTATAGGCACCCGCCACAATGCCTGGCTAGTTTTTGTTGTTGTTGCAGTTGTCATTGTTTAGCTGGCCCAGACCTGGTTTGAGCCCACCAGCTTGGGTGTATGTGGCTGGTGCCTTACCCACTGAGCTATTGGTGCTGCCCAAACTAAATGGTTTTTAATGTTTCAGCACTAATGTGCAGTGAATACATGTTATTTGGTCACCAATATCAAACTGTCTTATCTGGTTCAAGATTGTAGTTAAAAGATGAAATGATGTTATCAAAAGTTACTTGATTTTGGTAACATAGTGAAATAACTTCTCTGATAATTTTTCCCCCCTGAGGATATAAGCTTTTAATAATTTAAAGAATATTGTTCTCATAGTTAACTATTTTTCTCTTTTTTTCTTTTCTTATTTTTTGAGACAGAGTCTTACTTTGTTGCCCCCAGTAGAATGCTGTGACATCACAATTCACAGCAACTTCAAACTCTTGGGATCAAGCTATTCTCTTGTCTCAGCCTCCCAAGTGGTTGAGACTACAGGTGCCCACCACCACCACAACTCCTGGCTATTTTTTTTCTTTAGAGACAAGGTGTCACTCTGGCTCAGGGTGGTCTCGAACCTGTGAGCTCAGACAATCCACCTACCTAGTCCTCTGTGCTTTTTTCATTTTTGGTAACTATGGGGATAATGACATGTTTATGGTAAAGATTATAAGGCCAGGCGTGGTGGCTCATGCCTGTAATCCCAGCAGTCTGAGAGGCCGAGGTGAGTGGATTGCCTGAGCTCACAGGCTGGAGACTAGCCTGAGCCAGAGCGAGACCTCGTCTCTAAAAATAGCCAGACATTGTGGCGAGCACCTGAAGTCCGTCCCAGCTACTGGGGAGGCTCAGGCAAGAGAATCGCTTGAGCCCAAGAGTTTAAGGTTGCTATAAGCTGTGATGCTATGGCACTCTAACGGGGTTGACAAAGTGAGACTCTGTCTCAAAAAATAACAATAAAATAAAAAAGAAGATTACATAGAAGTATAATTTGAAGTCATACTTTTAAATCCTAAATCACTATTCACAATTTTTTTTTTTTTTTGAGACAGTTTCAAGCTGTCACCCTGAGTAGAGTGCCATGGTGTCACAGCAACCTTCAACTCCTGGGCTTGAGCGATTCTCTTGCCTCAGCTTCCCATGTAGCTGGGACTACAGGTGCCTGCCATAGTACCTGGCTGTTTTTTGGTTGTGGTTGTCATTGTTGTTTGGCAGGCCCAGGTGAATTCAAATCTGCCAGCTCTGGTGTATGTGGCTGGCAGTCTAGCTTCTTGAGCTACAGGTACCAAGCCACTATTCATGAAATTTTATTATTTATGTATTTATTTATTTTTTTAGAGACAGAGTCTGACTTTGTTGCCCTTGGTAGAGTGCTATGGCATCACAGCTCACAGCAACCTCCAGCTATTGGGCTTAGGTGATTCTTTTGCCTCAGGCTCCTCAGTACCTGGGACTACAGGTGCCTACCACACGCCTGGCTATTATTTGTTTGGCTGGGGCCAGGTTCAAACCTGCCACCCTCAGTATATGGGGCCAGTGCTCTACTCACTGAGCCATAGGCACCACCCTATTCATAAAATTTAGCTGATATTTTTCTTTGCACATGGTTCTTTTCTGGGCCTATTGAGCACATAGAGATTATTTTGTTTTGATTTGAATGCAACATATATCAAACTAAAATTAAACTTTGTGTAGGAGCACTATAAAGGAAGAAATGCATGTGTGCATATCTATCTTCAGAAGGAAATGGAAAGAGGAATTAAAGCAGATAATTTCAGGAGAGTTGATGATATACAAACTTGTTCTTAAAAATTCTCAAAGTTTGTTTCTCTACTGTACATTAAAATTTATTTCTTACAAGTCTTATGCCTGCAGTTGTAGTATCCCCCATAAAAATCCTTTTGTTTTTCTCTGGGCATCTATTCTTTAAGTGTAATTATTGTTTTCTAGTCTTTCACATTGTTAAGCATAGATAGATAAGACTTTCACATGCTCACACTGTAGGCTGGGTAACCTTCCATCTTTCAGGGTACACAAAATAGCAGGATAGAGTTTTCAGCTGCATTTTCTAAGTTTCAGACTCATCCCTGAAGCTAATTGCAAACATGGATAGGGAGGTTTTCATATTCTTTTCCAACAGGAACTTTTTATCCAGCTGCTGTGCCTTCATTTCATCTGATAAGTAGCCCCTGTGGCTACTTGCAGAGCTCTTAGCTATGGCCAATGCACTGTTACTGCCACATGGTGAGCCTTCTTACTCTAGCAGGCAATGCAGTCTTCTACTTAGAAGTTTTCTAGTCCCTCTGGCATTTGAGGGGCATTCCTGTACTCATTTGGTAGTCCCCAAGTATCTCACAAATGGGCAATGTTGTAGGGTGAGATAAGAGCCATCGACTCAAATTAGAATTTCAAAAAGGGGTCTTTTATTAACTGCAGGGCTGTCTCAGCAAAGTGTAAAGCAGACTAAGTGAGAGCATTGAGGGGTCTGAAGTTGGGGTTTTTCTAGTCTAAAGGTTTGGGAATGAGCCAAACAGGTGGTCTGAAAAGTTAGCAATTAAAAGTAAAAAGAAAATTGGCAAAAGAAGCAGAAAGCAAGCATGGGGTCACAATGACCCCCTTTTACAAAAGCGAACTGGCAGTTCAGTGGATTAGCCAATAGGTAATATAAAGGGCAGTTAGATAACAATAAGGTAACATAATGCAGATCTAGCAACTAATGGATAAGTAAAACAATTTGTGACAGCGCTTAGCTCATTAATTCTTATGATGACAGCACTTGACCCATCTGTTCTGTTCTTGTCCTGCCCCAGCCCTGATCTGGACTACTAAAGAGTGATGGGGCCTGTCATCATTTCAGAGTTAGAATATCTCTTAATTTTGTCCTTTCATCTTTTATCCTACACAGCCCCCTAGTGACAAGCAGTATCCATCTTATGGGAATGCTGGGGCAGCAGGCACCCATCTCAGGTCACCCATCTCATTCCCCCTTTCTGATTTTCGGAGAATCAAATCATTGTTCCATCTTCATCTTTATGGATATGTTGGTAGTGTGTTCATAAAACTGTAAGTTTCACTGCCTGTATCCTTTTTTGCACATAAGAGGTGAGAGCACTTATAACACAGGGTTCTACTGTTAGCCTTAGAAGAAGGAGGACAAAAGGGTAGTTAACCATGGGGACCAGTTAAATAAACTTTTAAACCAATTGTCGGACTGACCTTTAGTTTCTTCCTGTTCTAGGAGTCTTGTCTTTTTTTTTTTTTTAAACTGGGGCTAAGTTATCTCTAATAACTCCAGAATTATTAGTATAAAAACAGAATGTTTCCCCTAGAGCTACACACAGTCCTCCTTGTTTCAGAAATAATAAATCAAATCCCCTATGGTTCTGGAGGACAACCTCGGCTAAAGAATCTAGGGAAGTTTCCAATTGAGAGATTGAGGTTTCTAGTGTTTGTAGATCTCAATTAATCTGCTTGCTCAGCAGCTTAAAATTTTCTTTGCTCACTACAAGGGCAGATGTTTTAGTTGCTGCTGAGCCTGTTATACCTAATCTCATTAGCATTGGAATTAAAATAGGAGTTCTCTTTGCCCTTGAAGACAGGTAACTTGAACTTAGACCTAGGTGCTTACGTCCCCCTTCTGAGTGGTCATATACTTGGGGGATGATATGAACAATAATACACAGGTCTGGGGTGTTTGTTAGTTATAGAGGGTTTAAACATAGGGTTATAACCTGTTGTGCAAGCAAACCAGGTTCCATCTGGGGCCTTAAAGAGATATTTTCCTTCTGGGTCAGAGAGAGTGAGGGTTATCAGACAGGAATCTTGATAGTGGGAGTCCTGCAGGGGACTGAAGAACTGGAAGTCAGGGGATTGAGTACAACTTTCTGACCTTGTAAGTCTCCAAGGGTGAGTTTGGGCTCATGTCCCCATTTACACATGGTACATTGTTCATGAGTAATATTTTGGATGTAGGTTGGGCCTTTTCCAAGGGTGCTCTTAGTTGCTATTTCTATGTAGTATGGGGGAGCTGGATCTAGGCATAACCAAAAATCCCTAGTGGCGTTAGGGTTAGTGTTATTTATGTACTGGAACATTGCATTCAACATATCTAGGAGAGGCCTATGGGGAAGCTCCTAGGGATTCTTCTTGGGATAGATGAATTGCTGTGTGGAAAGTCATGTGGGGGTTGTGGATTATAAAGTTGGGAACAAGGGAGAGATTATTTGCAGGAGTTGTAGGAGTGGGTGTTACAAAAGGTTGAATTGGTGGGAGCTCAGAGAACAGGACTCTATTGGGCCTAATGGGTCTTAATACCCTCTCCATTCTGGGATCTTGGCCTATGACCCATAACCTGAGTCCCCACATGCATCCTACAGTTTACCCCTGTTCTTCTCGGTGCTACTTAAAGATCTTTATTGTGACTGGGTTACGAGTTCCTTGTTGATCACATATTCCTTTTTTCTAGTGAAAGAAATAAGTGGATCCTTGTTTCCCAAGGAAGCTATAGTTACACAATTCCATTTAGTGCAGTGGTATTCTGTTTCCTTATCACACTGCACTTTTTCAGTGTTAGGGCAAGCATAGTATTGTACTTGTTTTAGTCCTTGTTCAAGTACTATATTTCCACAGGCCCCATACTCTCCCTCCTGTCCATGCCCCTCCTCCCCAGTGTCCCCCTTTTTACTTTAAACAGTTTACACAAATCAAAGTTAAGTAGGGGTCATACAGTGCTATGGACTCTATCAATTCTCTATTTAGTGTTCGTGTTAATTCCCATGTATAGTTTATGGGGATGTGGGGGGTTTTATTGTGTACCCCCCACCCCATAAAAATATTAAAATCAGTTTTTAATATTTTAAAAACACTAAAATCTTAGCTTTAGTGGATTGTCTGTTTGGTGTGTTCTCCGTCTTTCAGTGAGGGTAAACTGGGCTGCTTTGATCTGGGAGCAGTGAATCCAGGTAGTTTTCCTGGCTACTTTCACTGCTGTCGGTGTGGTGAGGATCACGGGTAGAGGTCCTGTTCACCTGGTTTCTAGAGCACCTGGCTGATGTTTTTTATCCACACAAGATCACTAGGTTGAATGCTGGTTTGTTCCTCTGTTGGCGATTTCCCTGGTGAGTCCTGATGAGCTGCTATAACTGTTTTATGAGTTTGCTGGGAAGAGATCTGTAAAGCTTTTAAAGCAGGCGTCCTCAAACTACGGGCCACATGCAGCCCGCCTAGGACATTAATCCGGCCCGCTGGCTATTTTTGCCACTGCTGCCTGTCCTGCTTAGCAGCTGACTCACCCCAGGGCCCACGGTCCAGCCCTCCAACAGTCTTAGGGACAGTGAACTGGCCCCCTGTTTAAAAAGTTTGAGGACCCTGCTAAAGACTTGAGGAGAGAGTGTATGTTAAGCTCCGCTAGTTCCTCATCCCTTAAGTGTGGAATTAATGGTGGAGGTCTCCCAAACATTATTTCATATGGGGTGATTACCTTCACATAGGGGGTGTACCGAACACAGAGGAGGGCAAAAGGAAGGAGGCCCATTCTGTTTTTGCCAGTCTCTAGTTTTAATTTACTCAAGGTTTCTTTTAGAGTTCTATTCATTCTCTCTACCTGTCCTGAACTTTGAGGCCTGTATGTATAATGCAATTTCCAGTTTATTTATTTATTTTTTTGTAGAGACAGACTCTCGCTTTATCACCTTGGGTAGAGTGCCATGGCGTCACACAGCTCACACCGACTTCCGGCTCCTGGGCTTAGGCAATTCTCTTGCCTCAGCCTCCCGAGTAGCTGGTACTACAGGTGCCCACCACAACACCTGGCTATTTTTTTGTTGCAATTTGGCTGGGGCTGGGTTTGAACCCACCACCCTTGGTATGTGGGGCTGGTGCCCTACCCACTGAGCTGCAGGCACCACACCTCCAGTTTATTCTTAATGCTTTTGCTAACCCTTGTGTAATCTGAGCAATGAATGATGGGTCATTGTTGGACTCCAATTTTAAAGATAAGTTAAACTGGGGGATAATTTCATAAGTTTTTTTGCTACTATTTTTCCTGTTTCTGTTACAGTGGGGGTAAGCCTTAGTCCATCCAGAAAAAGTGTCAACAAAGACTAAGAGGTATTTATATTTATATTGTGAGAGGCTTACTTCCGTGAAGTCTACCTCCCAATGTTCCCCAGGGAATTCCCTATGTAATCTGGTTTCAGCTGGCATTTTAGGGCCGGTAGCAAATTTACCTGAGTGCATACCTGGCACTGGGCAGCAATTTGTTTCACCATTTCCTAGAGGTGGGGGATGTAGTAATCCCTCTGAAGGAGCTCAGTTAGTTTTGTGCCACCCAGGTGAGTGCTGCCGTGCACCTGCTGCAAGAACTCCCTTGCCAATTGGACAGGGACTAAGATTCGGTGGTCAGGTAAGAGCAGCCATCCTTGAAAGTCTTTATTGGCTTGTTTCTTACTGCTTATAGACAGGTGATGCAGGCAGGGTTCAGGCAAGGTAGAACAGGAAGGATTTGGAGGGGCTCTACTGGCCCTTGGGCAACTTCTTGGCTGCCTTGTCAGCATAAGCATTTCTCTCTTAGTGGGGGCATCTTCAGTCTGATGTCCTCAACAGTGTAAAACTGCTACCTTAGTTGGCAGCCAGATGGCTTTAAGAAGGGCAAGTATTTCTTCCTGATTCTTGATGGCTTTTTCCTCTGAAGTGAGGAAACCCTGTTCCTTATAGAGGGCCCCAAGAGCATGCACAGTGGCAAACGCATATCTGCTGTTGGTATAAATGTTGACATCTTTCCCCTGCTCCATCAAAGTGCCTGGGTTACTGTGATCAGCTCAGTTCTTTGGGCTTAGGTATCACGTTCCAGGTCTTGTGCCTACATGACTTGAGTTTGAGTTACCACGGCCGCCCCTGCGTATCTCGCTCCTTGAAAGATATAGCTGCTCCTATTAGTGCAAAGGTTGGTTGCCTCCCTATCTGGCCAGAGCTCATCCCGGAGATCAGAACAGAGACTCTGTAAAGATTCTAGAATGTTGAGACAACAATGTAAAGGCTCCTTTGGGTTGTCATCAGGAAGAAGGGTGGCTAGGTTAAGAGCAGACATTTTTAAAAACCACACCCGGGGAGGGTTTAACAGGAAGGCTTGATAATTGGGTGATTCTGGCATTTGACAGCTATTTATCAGGGGGGCTTCTGAACAACCTGAAGTTCTTGTCTTAATGTTAATTTTAAGGCTTTCTTTACTAAGAGGGCTGTGGTAGCCACTTCCTTTAAAGAATTAGGCTAACCAGCTGCCACTAGATCTAGCTTTTTGGAGAGGTATGCCACTGGCCACTTCCATGGCCCTAGGGTTTGGGTTAAGACACCTTTCAGTGCCCCGGGTTTCTGCCACACATGTAGCTGGAAAGGTTTCTGAGGGTCTGGGAGAACTAGAGCTGGGGCACTTACCAAGGCTTGTTTTAAGCTCTTAAAGGCTTTAGTTTTAGTTTCTGTCCAGTCCATCTCATCCTCCTTACCCCCATGGCTGTATACAGAGGTTTTACAATATGTGCAAACCTAGGGATCTATAACTGGCAGTATCCTACTGTCCCTAAAAACTCTTGGACTTGTTTTGTTGTGCGTTGAGGAATTTGGAGTATTACTCTGATCCATGCCTGAGATAAGGCCCATCTTCCTTCTTTCAGTTCATAACCCAGATAGGAGGTCATTTGGCACGTAATTGTGCCCTTTTGACTGAGACCCGATAGTCCAGTGCTTGCAGGGTTAAATCATGGGGAGTAGCCTGGCAGGCAGTCAAGTCCTTTGCTGCAAGTAAGAGGTCATCGACATGTTGAAGGAGTACAATTTCGGGGTGTTGGCTTATGTAGGCTAGGAGGTCCTGGCTTAGCGCTTCATCAAACAAAGTGGGGGAATTCTTAAAACCCTGGGGGAGCCAGGTCTAAGTTAATTGCCCAGTAAAATTCCCTTCCGGATCTGTCCATTCAAAAGCAAAAATGGGCTGACTTACTACAGCCGATGGCAGAGAGAAGAAAGCGTCCTTTAGGTCCAGTACCGCATAGTATTGATGGCTTGTGGAGAGCAGGCTTAGAAGCGTGTATGGGCTAGGCACAGTGGGGTGTATGGTTTCTAGTTTCAGTTTTCTGAACAGGCAGAAGATGGGTGTTACAGGAAGACTGGCATGGAATCAAGATCCCTGTTTCCCTAAGCCGCCAGATGTAGACTGCTATGCCTTGCCTAGTCTTTAAGGGGATTAGATACTGCTTGACCCTTACCTGCTCAGCTGAGCTCAGGAGTTGGACCATGATAGGTGGGTGATGAGCGGCCAGGCCCGGAGGGTTGTTCTCTGCCCAGACTCCTGGAATATCTTTCTGTAATTGTCTAAGGTAGTGAGTGCCCTCTACTGGTCTTTGGTCATCTAAGAGACGGTATTCCTCTGACAAGGGGCAGGTCAAAAGTATTGAAGGTTCCTGTCATGGGTGGGGATTGACAGTAAGTTCTGCCCCCTCATTCCCAAGGGAGATAGTGGCCTGTAACTTCCGGAGTAAGTCCCTACCTAATAAGGGGTAGGGGCACTCCTGCATGACCAGGAAAGAATGAGTGATGGTCCCCTTCCCCAGGTTAGTTATCCACGACATAGTCCATGGATAGGATTTGGTCTTTTCCATTGCCCCCTGTTTGGGTGTATGATGGCTCAAGAGGGGACCCTCTGCTAGTTTCAACACTGAGAATGTAGCTCTGATATCTACAAGAAAGTTAGGAGCTTGCCCCCTATTTCCAATGTGACTGTGAGCTCCTGGGGACTTAGGGGATGGAGCTTGGCCCGTCAATCTAGTTCCAATAAGACCTGGGCCGGGGCTCTACTCTTTCTTTTTGGACATTCATGCCTCCAGTGCCCCAACTCCTTACAATAGGCACACTGATCCAGCTTCAAGTGGGGGCGGCTTTGCTCTGATTGATTCTAGTTACGTACTCCCCCTTTTTTTTTTGCAGTTTTTGCTGGGGCTGGATTTGAACAGGCCACCTCTGGCATATGGGGCTGGCGCCCGACTCCTTTGAGCCACAGGCACCACCCTTACCTACTCCCTTTTTAAAACGCTCTCCTTGCCCTGCCATCCACCCTTATCTTTTTCCTTCATGGCAGTCACCAGTACCTGGGCTAGTTTTTTTTGATTGACAGGTCTCAGGGTCATGACAGTTGTTGTAAACCCGCTGTGCCACCTCCACTAGTTCCGACAACACTTTTCCCTCAAATCAGGTGGACTGAGAAACGAAGGCAGTATTTATTACCCTTCTGTTCTCTGGGGCTTCTGGATCTATAGGAGTATAGAGCCAGTACGCCTTTAGGAGGTGCTCCAGGAACACAGCAGGAGACTCATCTGCTTTTTGCACAGTTTCGCTTACCCTGGACAAATTGGTACGTCTCTGGGGATACCCTTAAGGATGGTCTGGTGATAACTGCTGAGTGCCCCCTTACCTGCACTGCGATTTGGGTGGGTCCCAATCAGGTCGTTAGCAGGGAAAGACTAATTTTATAGCATCAGGATCTGAGGTGGGCGGACCATCCAGGTCCACAACAAATTTCTGGGCTTTCCTCAAAATTCTGTCCCATTCTTCTGATGTAAAAAGAATCTGTAACAACTGTTGACAGTCATCCCAAGTGGGCTGGTGAGTAAAGAAAATAGACTCCAGGAGTGAGATCAGCCCCTGAGGCTGATCAGAGAAAGAGGGGCTCTGCTGCTTCCAGTTATACAGATCACTAGTGGAGAATGGGACATAAACCAAGGATATGTCATTGCCCAGGGCCGCTACAATTTGCTGAAACGGAAGCAAAGGGGCTGGAGACCAGTTAAGAGGCTCCGGCCTTGGGGGGAGCTGCTGGTAAGGGTGACCGCTGAGGGTGTGAGGGGGGCTCAGCAACTGACTGGAATTGGGGGAAAGTGCTGAGGGGCAAGGGAGCAGAGATCAGCCAGGGGAGTGACGGATCTTCCATTTCCTCTGGTAAAACAGGTGGAGGCTCTTTTCCCTTCCTCCCTCCCCCTGCTCTATGCTCTGCCTGTGGGTTTGAGTGAGAATAGTCTTTTCCTTTGGGGACTTTAAACAGGTCTTAAGATAAGAGGGTTTCTCGTTAAGCCAGATTTGAATATATGGAATCTGATGGGGGTGGCTAGGAGTCCCACAAATTGTCACAGGACTCGGTAGGCAAGCGAGAGGTTCGAGCTCCCCTCAGGTGGCCAATTTAAACCAAAAGTGGGCCATTTCCACTTGCAGAACTTTTGCAAATCAAAGGCATTCACGGGGTCCCATAAGCTCAGCTCTTGTTTAAAATCCTGGAATTCTCCAATAGGCACAGGAGAAGAGTGTTTTGAGGGATAGATGATGCTTGTCCCATTCTTACTATAACAAGCACCCAAGCCATAGACAGGGATATCGACCTTTGGTGGGACACTTAGTGAGAAAGAAATTCAATCCTTGCTCCGCTAGAGGTCACAATAGTGCCACAGTTGCTAAATCCTGGAGGGTGGCAACCTCCAGACCAGGGGTTTTTTCCCGGGAATGGGGTAATGGTTGTTGGTGCAGGAGGTAAGTCTGGAAAGCATTTTCTCCACGTAGGAATAAAGTGCCTCCTTGCCTGCACTGCGATTTGGGTCCTAATCAGGTCATGAGCAGGGAAAGACGAATTTTATAACATCAGGATTTGAGGTGGGCCGGCCATCCAGGTCCACAACAAATATCTGGGCTTTCCTCAAAAGAAAGGCAATAAGCGGAAAAGCCACAGTAATCAGAGAACCGTGCAGGCAGCCCCTGGTGCAGCGAGAAGGCAGTGAGAAGAGTCAACCCCCAACCCCCGCACTAGGTGTGATGTTCTAATATATAGCCAGTGGTGCTAAAGGTCTCTGCCAGTCTTAAACCTGTGATGAAGTTTCACAGGGAAAGTGACAAAAGAGGTGTACCACAAAATTTACAGAATGAGAATTTTGAATCCACCAAGGGATTACAAGATAACAGAAGTCTGACCAACTATTCTCCCTCCAATTAAGGTAGCCAATGTCATGACAATCAGGCAGATGCCACTGGGAACGTTCTAGGTAGCAACACTGTATCCAACGCCTGCAGAACAGGCAAGTGACAGGAAGCTCAAAGTGGTTTAGCAGAGCCTGTACCTCCAAGGGCAAAGTTTTGCCAGGAAGGCAGAAAAGAGAAGGCCCTAGAACCAAACAGGGAAAGGGCATTTATATCTTAGTACAGGAGAGAATAAGGAAGCCCCAAAGAGCCATGACAGAGAGGCAAGCAAAAGCAATACTGTCGAATGAGTAAAGAATAGTCAGAAATCCTTTAGAAGCCCAGAATGGACAGAACAGTGGAGACAGACTTTCTAAAACTTAGAGACAGACAGAAACCAAGGGGGACAGATGGATAGAAGAGACAGACACAGAATCAATCAGGCATGGAGCTGCATCTGACTCCCACTTGATGCCTTCCAGGCCATGTCCCCGAAGGGATGAAAACTCTATCTTGGCATGGGCAGAGATGTATAAACCTGGTTCCAGGTTGCCCTGAAGGGCCCGCCACTAAGCCATATGATAAAATTGTGGAACTGCGGGTGTAGGTGCACTCAGACTCTGTAGCCTCAGGGCTGTGGAATCACATCCAAACTCTCACTCTCTCACTCATACAAAACACAGGACATACAAAAACATAAAACCAGAACCAGCCTGCAAATCTGAACAGTCCAGAAGACTGCTAATACCAGGACAGGACCAGCCTGCAGATCCGAACAGTCCAGTAGACTGCTAATTCCAGAATAGCCTTTGTATGACAAAAGACATACAAACCAGAACCAGCACAGTTGACTGCAAAAATGGGAACAACTCAATGTAAGGGCTGCAGACAACCCAATCTAACAGCTGTATCCAGCCTCCAGGGGTCCCAGAACAGAACGGGGCTGCAAACAGATAGATGACCCCAATCTGGGGGTCCCAGAACAGACTTACCAGTAAGAATTCCAGAGCAGATGACTCTGTTAGTGTCCAAATTTAGTCTATGAATTTGACAAGTTGAGTCAGGGACCATTGATCAGCCTTCCACTTGGGGCTCATTAAACGTCTTCTCAGTGGCCTTCCCCTTGAGTGGGGGCTGGCCCCTGAACCCAGCTGCAACCAGCATCCGTTGCCTGGGTAAAGACCCAGGAATCTTGCTGGGGCCTCCAAAAATGTTATGGGGTGAGATAAGGACCACTGACTCAAATTAGAACTTCAAAAAGGAGTCTTTTGTTAACCTCGGGGCTGTCTCAGCAAAGTCTAAAGCAGACTAAGTGAGAGAGTGTTGAGAGTTCTGAAGTTGGGGTGGCAACAAGCCAAACAGGTGGTCTGAAAGCAATTAAAAGTAAAAAGAAAATTGGCAAAAGAAGCAGAAAGCAAGCACGAGGTCACGATGACCCCCTTTTACAGAAGTGAACTGGCAGTTTAGTGGATTAGCCAATAAGTAACATAAAGGGCAGTTAGATAACAATAAGGTAACATAATGCAGATCTAGCAACTAGTGGATAAGTAAAACAATTTGTTTTTTTTTTTTTTTTTTGAGACAGAGCCAGGTGGGCAGATGAGCTGCCCAGCTTTGGGTTCCAATTGGCATACCTGGGACAGACGTGTTTTTCCTGTGATTTCCTACTTTTTCCCTTTGCAGACACCTCTAGTGAATCACAGAATTCTTAGCCCTGTGACTAAGTTAGCAGTGTGTTCCAGACGGTGTATAAGATTGTGGGGGACTCATGCAGTCCTAGTTGATCCTGTCTGACCAGATCTTAGAACCTTCCATTTAAATGAGGAAGCGAAGTGTCACCACCAGCCACCCTGGGAAGTCTCTGTCAGAGATAGCAGCACCTTAGGTGACAACTTGATTGGAGGAAAGAACAGTTTTGTGTAAACTTCCTTCCTTAGGATTGGAAAGCCTTTTGAATGGTCTTTTGTGAGCAGAGATTTCGGGGTAAGCAGAAGCCACTCAGACACACCTCCCAATATCCCATCATGCTCCCAGGATGGCTGGGTCTGGCTGGGGACCTAGACAAGCATAGGGAGCACAGGTGAGACCCTGGTCACTTGTGTTGCTGGGATGTGAAGTGGAGGCAGCGGGGAGAGGGCTGCCAGGTGCGGGAAGCAGCTGGACTCTCCCTGGGAGGGGATGGGCAACACTCTTCCTTCTTTGGTCCTGTGTTTTCTCATCTGGAAGATGTATGGGGAGAGGGGTTTGTTGTACAGGCCTTGCCGACTCATGATGGTGTTGAAAGGAGGATAGAAATCGGAGGGTGTTTGTGCCTGGCTCTTTCTCAGAGGACTGATGAGGAGAGCAACGATGATGGTTACTTACCTGAAACTGAGTCCACAGGAAACCCTGTGAGATAGACATAGTTCCTGTGGCAGTTGCCAGATAAGCAGTCCCGGGGGGCGGGGGGCGGGGGCAGGCTGCATGCATGCCCAAGGTGACACATCAAGTGAGTGTTAGGGCTAGGAGTATATCAAGAGTCATTGTTGAATTAGGTCAATTATCTAAGTTCCAAAATCTGTTGGGCTGGGTGTAACTGGGTGAATGGAAGACAGTCTCAGTGACCTTTCCCTGACTCTGGCAGGTGTGGACCTCCAGGTTGGTCACCCTGGAGAATATCCTCCAGAGATCCCAGATGAGGCAAAAGAGGCAGAAGGTGAGTGTTCCTTGTAGTAGGAAGGGACTCCAGGGATTCAGATGACAGGAGCATCTTTCTTTCTTTCTTTCTTTCTTTTTTTTTTTTTTAGACAGAGCCTAAAGCTGTTCCCCTGGGTAGAGTGCTGTGGCATCACAGATCACAGCAACCTCCAACTCCTCGGCTCAAGCAAGTCTACTGTCTCAGCCTCCCAAGTAGCTGGGACTACAGGCACCCGCCACAACGCCTGACTATTTTTTTGGTTGCAGCTGTCATTGTTGTTTGGCGGGCCCGGGCTGGATTTGAACCCGCCACCTTAGGTGTATGTGGCTG
>CAUYQV010153515.1:0-13070 GCA_963574575.1 Galagoides demidoff
TTTTGAGACGGAGCCTCAAGCTATCCCCCTGGGTAGAGTGCCATGGCATCACAGCTCATAGCAACCTCCAACTCCTGGGCTCAAGCGAGTCTCCTGCCTCCGCCTCCCAAGTAGCTGGGACCACAGGTGCCCACCACAAAGCCCGGCCATTTTTTGGTTGCAGCCATCATTGTTGTTGTTTGGTGGGCCTGGGCTGGGGATTCGAACCCACCACCTTAGGTATATGTGGCTGGCGCCTTAGCTGATTGAGCCACAGGCGCCGCCAGCTTCTGTTTTTCTTACTGACACTGATTCATGCACTTCTGTAGCCCACATTCAACTGATGCAGCACACAGGCATTCTGGGTCTCTAGGAGTCAGTGTGGCTAGTGCCTAAGTGTCCTCAGAAGGTCTAGGTATTTGTCTAAGCACAAGACCTTTGGAGAAGAACAGGAGAAAGAGTCATAGTATGGACACATGTTGTTACTATTGGATCTTTCCTTTAGGGACCTTGTTCTTGTCCCTTCTCTTCCCTCTCTTTCCAGATAAAAGCTTGTTTTATTTGAACAATTGATCTATGTGATCACTGAGGCCACTATGGACAAACAAGAGGGGGAGCTTTATATCTTGGTCTCTTCCTCCTGGGACAGAGTCTTGGTGAGCTCCTCCTTTGTGGCCTGGGGTGCTTTTCACCACACTTACGCAATTCTTTGGACTTAGACCCACAGACCACAGTGTGGTCAGCTGGGAGCTTCTGGCAACCCTGTCAGCCTTCAGCTTATGGATGTGTTCTATGAGAACCTACTTATTTGTTGTTGTTTCTTTGTTTTTTTCTTTTCTTTTTTTTTAAACAGAGTCTCACTCACTACGTTGCATTCTGTAGAGTGCCGTGGCCTCACAGGTCACAGCAGCCTCAAGTTCTTGGGCTTAAGCAATTATTTTGCCTCAGCCTCCCAAGTAGCTAGGACTACAGATGCCCACCACAATGCGTGGCTATTTTGTTGTTGTAGTTGTCATTGTTATTTGGCAGGCCCCGGCGGGGTTCGAACTCACCAGCCCTGGTTGTATGTAGCTGGTGCCCTAGCTGCTGAGCTATAGGTGCGGAGCCAGAATCTGCTTGTTTTTGAACACATTCCCCAGCACTCTCAGGTACAGGCTGTGATACCTGTGGCAGTCACTCTTCGTATCTTCTGAGCAGTTAAGCAGAATCCTGGTCCTCACTCAAGTTACCTCCGCCTACATCCGAGCTTTGGCTGTACCCTTTCACTTCCCTGGGTCCATATGCTTGCTCTTCCAGCCAGCAAAGTGTTTTTCCAGCAGTGAACCTGGGAATGCTTTATCAGCTTCTGGCTGTGCTGATGGGAGTTGGCATTGATGATTTCTTTGGTCTCCTTGGGATCCAACAAGACCTTCTTTTTGTCAGCAGAGGACACTGGAAGCTGAAGCCGAAGCAATGAAAAGGTTTTCTTTTATCCAATGGTCTGTGCACCTGTGAATTGAGTCACATATGGAAATTGCATGAGAAAGAATTGTCCATTGTATCAAGATAGGCTGCTCTTTACTGGGCATGGGGGAATTTTTGTTGTTTCTGTGAGCGTTATAAAAATTAAGTGGGAGTTTGATGTTTGGTAGGTTACCCATCATCAGTTGTTTCCAAAGATTTCTGTAGGTCACATTGCTCTGATTTCATGTCAGCCCTCCTTACTGGTAACCCTTTTCCCTTTGTATTTGATGAGTAACTGCCACCATCTGGCCTCTGCCAGCCCAGAATCCTCTCACCCTCCTGGAGGTCAGAGTCATTTCAATTGTCAACCCATCAACCAGTATTCCGGGCTTAGAGAGGAGAATCAAGAAAGAGCTTTTTAATGATTTTGACACTTCCCTCATCAATTGTCCTCCAGATTTGGCATGGAGGTGAATTCTGGGCCTTCTCAAGGAATATAATTATTGTGGTGGTCAGCAAGATGCATATACAGGTTCAATAAATCATTCTTGCCTCCTGAGGTCTTTTAATTGCTTCCTTTAATTTATGCCAACGGACTTCCACTGTTGTACAAATTCATGCTGGGCCAATATTATATCCAGGTTTGCATAAAGAGACACTTCAAATTGCTAGACTAACAGCTGCCAGCTGTCAGAATGGGCACAGTGGATGCAGAGTTAGTAGTTAGTACACTTAAGTCAATAAATACATTTTTTTTTTGGAGACAGAGTCTCATTCTGGTTGCCTTGGGTAGAGTGCTATGGTGCCAAAGGTCAGAGCAACGTCAAAGTCTTGGGGTTAAGCAATCTCTTGCCTCAGCCTCCTGAGTAGCTGTGATTACAGGCACCCACCACAACACCCAGCTTGTTTTTCTATTGTTAGTAGAGATGGGGTCTTGCTCTTGCTCACACTGGTCTTGAATTCCTGAACTCAATCAATCCACCTGCCTTGGCTTCCCAGAGTGCTAGGATTATAGGCGTGAGTCCCTCATATTCTTTTTTTTTTTTTTTTGAGACAGTCTCACTATGTCACATTCTGTAGAGTGCTGTAATGTCACAGCTCACAGCAACCTCAAACTCTTGGGTTTAAGCTATTCTCTTGCCTTGGCCTCCCAAGCAGCTGTGACTACAGGTGCCGGCCATGACACCCAGCTATTTTTGTTGTTATTGTTCTTTTTTTTTTTTGAGACAGAGCCTCAAGGTGTCCCCCTGGGTAGAGTGCTGTGGCATCACAGCTCACAGCAACCTCCAACTCCTGGGCTCAAGCAAGTCTCCTGCCTCTGCCTCCCAAGTAGCTGGGACCACAGGCGTCTGCCACAACCCCTGGCTATTTTTTGGTTGCAGCCATCATTGTTGTTTGGCGGCCTGGGCTGGACTTGAACCCGCCACCCCGCCACCTTGGGTGTATGTGGCTGGCGCCTTAGCCACCTGAGCCACAGGCACCGAGCCATTGTTATTGTTCTTGTTGCTGTTTTTTAGCTGACCTGGGCTGGGTTTGAACCTGTCACCCTGGATGTATGTGGCTGGCACCATGACCACTGTGCTACAGGCACCGAGCCTAATTTTTCTATTTTTCATAGAGATGGGGTCTTGCTCTTGCTCAGGCTGGTCTTAAAATCTTGAGCTTAAGTGATCCTCCTACCTTGTACTCCCAGAGTACTAAGATTATAGGTGTAAGCCACTGTCCCCAACCTATAGTTGAAATTTTTAAAAAATACTCTTCTCAGGCAGTGCCCGTAGCTCAGTGGGTAGGGTGCCGGCCACATGCACCCAGGCTGGAGAGTTCAAACCCAGCCCGGGCCAGCTAAACAACAATGACAACTACAACTACAAAAAAAATAGCTGGGCATTGTGGAGGGTACCTGTAGTCCCAGCTACTTGGGAGGCTGAGGCAAGAGAATTGCTTAAGCCCAAGAGTTTGAGGTTGCTCTGAGCTGTGATGCTATAGTACTCTACCAAGGGAGATAGCTTGAAACTCTGTTTCAAAAAAATAAAAATATTCTTCTCAGATTGCTCCTTGCTAGTATATGGAAGCAAAACTGATTTTTACGTGTTGTCCATGCCCTCTTTAAATCTACCATCCAATGTCTATAGTCTGTTGAATGCTTCTGCCTACACTCTAGCACAGGGGTGGGAAACCTGTGGCCTTCTAGATCCTGAGGTATAGCCTTCTGACTGAATCCGAATTTTACAGGACAAATCTTTTTATTTTTATTAATACATTTTATAGACTTTTTATATTTTTATTTTTAAAATTAATGTATTTTAAACATATTAAGAATAAAATAGGCTCGGCGCCTGTGGCTCAATCGGCTAAGCCACATCCACCTAAGGTGGTGGGTTCAAATCCCCAGCCCAGGCCCGCCAAACAACAATAATGGCTGCAACCAAAAGATAGCCAGGCATTGTGGTGGGCGCCTGTGGTCCCAGCTACTTGGGAGGCGGAGGCAGGAGACTTGCTTGAGCCCAGGAGTTGGAGGTTGCTATGAGCTGTGATGCCATGGCACTCTAACCAGGGGGCCAGCTTGAGGCTCCGTCTCAAAAAAAAAATAAAATAAAATAAAATGTAGCTGCTTTTAATTAATGTTAAAGCTTAAGAAAATAAACTAAGGCCTTAATATTTATAAGGGAACTCCTAAAGCCCTAATAAAAACTCCCCACAAACTATCCAGGAATTGTGGCCAGTGCCTATAAGTCTCTACTCAGGAGGCCGGAGGCAGGAGGATAGCTTGAGCCCAAGAATTTGAGATTGCTGTGAGCTACAATGCCATGGCACTCTACCAAGCATGACAAAGTAAGACAGAAAGAAAAGAAAGAAAGGAAGGGAGGGAGGGAGGGCAGACAGAAAGACCTTCCCCACAAAAACTCTGTATTATATGTTCTAAAACAGTGATATCCCGATTGAGTACACCTATCCCAGGGGATTCACAAAGAAAATAACAGCAATTCTTTTTATAATATCTCTTCTTTTTAAATATATAGTCTCAAGGCATTGCCATAATATTCATAACACAGAATAGAACATGCACATAACTTATATATATGTCTATGGGGGAGAGAAAAGTATGTATAGATGTGTGTGCGTCCATGTGCATGAGTGTGTGTATATGTGTGTTTGAGTGCATACACATGTATACCTATGTATGTGTGTATAAGTATTTGTGTTATGAGTGGTGAGCATGTACATGTGTATGAGGGTGTATCTGCGTGCATACACATATATTTGTATGTATATGTATGAGTGTGTTTGAGTTCATTCATGAGTGTATGTTTGTATACGTATGAGTAAATGTGTGTATGGCCAAATTCTTCCAAAATTGGGATGTAAATGTCCAGCAATTCAAGAAATTCCAATGAAGGTAAAGAGATTCACAGCTAGAAACATCACAATTAAAATGATCAAACTGCAAAAGACAAAGAACAAGAAGAATCCTGAAAGCACCAGTACAGAAACAACTTAAATACAAGAGGTTCTCAATAACATTAAGAGCTGACTTTGTTTCAGACACCAGAGTGTCAAGAAGTCTACAGGATGATATATTCAAAGTGCTGAAAGGTAAGATAGCCAATCAAGAATTCTATATTCAGCAAACTAACTTTCAAAAATGAAAGCAAAATCATGACATTCTCAGATAACCAAAGACTTGAGAGAACCTGTTGCTAGCAGATCTGCCCTACAAGTAATTAATCCATGTAAAAAAAACAGCACCAGTAAAAGTAACCACATTGATAAATATAAGATAGGACAATATAAACATCTTTTTTATTTGTAACCTTTTTCTAAGTGATGTAAAAGGTAAGTGCATAAAGCAGTAATTTTAAGTCTGTTTAATGGACATTCAATGTACACAGATTTAATCTGTATGAATAACAGCACCAAGATGAAGAGAAGGAATGCACTTATATAGGAGCAAAGGTTTTACACACTTAAAGTTAAATCTTCATTAATCTCAACTCTATTGTTATAAATTCACATGTTAATTGTAACCCCTAAAGCAATCAGGAAGAAAAAAAATATATAGAAAGAGGCTCAGCACCTGTGGCTCAAGTGGCTAAGGCACCAGCCACATACATCTAAGGTGGCGGGTTCGAATCCAGTCCGGGCCTGCCAAACAACAATGACATCTGCAACCAAAAAAATAGCCAGGCACTGTGGTGGGCACCTGTGGTCCCAGCTACTTGGGAGGCTGAGGCAGGAGACTCGCTTGGGCCCAGGAGTTGGAGGTTACTGTGAGCTCTGATGCCACAGCACTCTACCCAGGGGGACAGCTTGAGACTCTGTCTCAAAAAAAAAAAAAAAAATAGAGAAAGAGAAAAATAAAAACGAGGGAATTAAAATATTACAGTAGAAAATATCTATTTAGAGCGGCACCTGTGGCTCAGTGAGTAGGGCGCCAGCCCCATATACTGAGGGTGATGCGTTCAAACCTGGCTTTGGCCAAACTACAACAAAAAATAGCCAGGCGTTGTGGCAGGCAACTATAGTCCCAGCTACTCAGGAGGCTGAGGCAAGAGAATCGCCTAAGCCCAAGAGCTAAAGGTTGCTGTGTGCTGTGATGCAACTGTGAGACTATCTCTTTATAAAAAAAAAAAGAAAAAATCTATTTAACTTAAAATAAGGTAGTAACAGATGAACAAAGGAAAAATAAAAGGCAAAAAAAAGATAATGGGCAAGCGGCATCTGTGGCTCAAAGGAGTAGGGCGCCAGCCCCATATGCCAGAGGTGGTAGGTTCAAATCCAGACCAGGCAAAAACTACAAAAAATAAAAAAAGATAATGGGGGCTCAGGGCCTATGGCTCAGGCAGCTAGGGCACCAGCCACATACACCTGAGTTGGCAGGTTCAAATCCAGCCTGGGCCTGCCAAATGACAATGATGGCTGTAATCCCCCCCCCCCACCACAACACGAAAAGACCAGGAAAACATGGCCAGACATTGTGTCGGGTGCCTGTAGTCCCAGCTACTTGGGAGGTGGAGGAAGGAGAATCACTTAAGCCCAGGAGTTGGAGGTTGCTATGAGCTATGATGCCATAGCACTCTACCCAGGGCAACAGCTTGAAGCTCTGTCTCAAAAAAAAAAAAAAAAAAAAAGATAATGGGGACGCAGCACCGGTGGCTCAGTGGGTAGGGTGCTGGCCCCATATACCAACCATGGCAGGTTCAAACCTGGCTCCAGCCAAACTGCGACAAAAAAATAGTCAGGCATTGTGGTGGGTGCCTATAGTTCCAGCTACTCTGGAGGCTGAGGCAAGAGAATCACCTAAGCCCAAGAGCTGGAGGTTGCTGTGAGCTATGACATCACAGCACTCCACCAAGGGCAACAAGGTGAGACTCTGTCTCTAAAAAAAATAGCCAGGTGTTCTGGCAGGCACCTGTAGTCCCAGCCGCTCAGGAGGTTGAGACAAGAGAATCGCCTAAGCCCAGGAATTGGAGGTTGCTGTGAGTTGTAACACCACTGCACTCTACCAAGGGCAATAAAAATGAGGCTCTGTCTCTAAAAAAAAAAAAGATATGGGGAAAGATAACTGGGGGAGAAGGACAAAAGTTATTCATTAAAATTGTAAAATAAAGTAAGTTATTTTACTAAGCATGTATTAATTTTATGATTCTCCTGATTATTAAAATAAGATAATCCTCCAAAACAGAATGTAAACTCTGTAATGATTACCAAATGATCACATGCTGGTAAAGAATTTGAACTTTGATCACATGAGAACCTAAAAGATATAACTCAAAAAACACATTTTAAATCAAAGATACCACATTACCTCTTGACTGGTCTCAAACATTACAACAACCCTCCATAGAAGTTTCAATCACAAGAAGCTATGATTCCAAGTATCATCAACTAAGCCAGGATGCCCATATCTTTAAAACAAATCTTATTTAAGAAAAAGAAGGAAAAAAATTGTTTCAGACAGGTTACCCTGTCATGTGAGGGGCCACAGTCCACAGAACCAGCAGAATGCAAGGAGGAGGATTTTAGTTTTCTGCAGGAACAATGTTATCAAACTGATACCCTCTTAAATTAACCTAAGCAGCCCTGTAAGACATAGTGCCCCACAGTGAGAAAACAGATTAGACCAGAGAGGCTGGCCAGACAAGAAAGGCTGTAGACAAATCATGAGTCTTGACTCAAATACATTTGTAGAAATCCTTCCTAGCCCCGTGACCTGATAAGCAACACTTCTGAGCTGACCATTTACTATCAGGAAAGAGACAAAAAAGTGCCTGCACCCCCGAGCCTGGCCATCACCACCTGCAACCATCCCCAAGAGGACCTTCAAAATCCATTCCCTCTTTGCTCCAAACCCGCTGGCACAGAATGTGTTACTGGAGGCTTCAGATGCAACCCAGAATGAGGTCCTCACAATCTTGAGAAGCGGGAAAAGCAGCAGCCTCTCAGAACTGCAGGCTGACTGCCTCAGAATTAAATAAGACAGGAGAGCTGAAACTACCAGCCAACAGAAAACATCCAATAAATAATCCTAACATCCTTCCAGATTTTGTATGTTCCAATCCAAAAAACATTTTATAAATATACTAACTGAAACTTAGAATATTTCCCAAGTTTTTGGTGGCCAGGAGCTCCCTGGGCCATAAATCAACACCGTCCATGTGCTGCACAGAGCTTATACGTGTATGCTCCTCTGGGGGGGAGAGGGGAGAGGCAGGGGTTGCTAGGCAGATGTCAGAGTCCATGATCAGGGTGAGGGGCCAGACGTTCCCAAGTCCACACAAATGGCTTTACCTCTCTGCAACACATATTGGGAAAATAGCCAACAGGCAATATTTAAGATACTTGTAGCTTCAAAATACTGTGATTATCCAAGTTAGTTACCTACAAATCAGAAAGTACTAAAATTTCAAACACATGCACACTCCTGCTACCATCCTTCCCCATATCCTGAGTACACTGGATATTTTTTCTTCCATTCTTGAGAGAATATGTTCCAGGTACATCCCTATAAACATGAAAGAGGTAAAGTCTCCATCTTTTTTAAGGCTACATAGTATTTCATGGTATATATATACCACAGTTTATTAATCCATTCATGGGTTGATGGGCACTTGGGTTTCTTCCATGACTTGGCTATTATGAATTAAGCTGCAATGAATCATCTGGTGCAAATATCTTTTTTGCAAAGTGATTTTTGGTCTTTTGGATATATACTCCTAGTAGAGGAATTGCAGGATCCAACAGCAGGTATATTTTTAGATCCCTGAGTATTCTCCAACTTCTTTCCAAAAAGAAGACATTAGCTTGTATTCTCACCAGCAGTGCAGAAGTGTTCCCTTTTCTCCACATCCACACCAACATCTGTAGTTTTGGAATTTTGTTATGTGGGCTACTCTTATTGGAGATATAAACTATTTTTAAAACATCAAGCATGCTTCCATATTTCTACAGAACCATATTTCTGTCAAAGTTTCTGTAAAATCAATACAAAACAACCTAAATTACTACTATTAACACAATTTTTGTCCAATCTTTTTTCCTATACTCCTTTTAAATGCATTTATATTTGGTTTAATTGTGAAGTATTTCAAACATAAATGAAAGTACAGAAAATATCAGACTCCATATATGCACCATCAAAATTTAACTCACCATAACATTTACTTTATTTTTTACTTTTTTTTTTTTTTTTTGAGACAGAACCTCAAGCTATTCCCCTGGGTAGAGTGCTGTGGCATCACAGCTCACAGCAACCTCCAACTCCTGGGCTCAAGCAAGTCTCCTGCCTCAGCCTCCCAAGTAGCTGGGACCACAGGCACCCGCCACAACGCCCCACTATTTTTTGGTTGCAGCCATCATTGTTGTTTTGGCGGGCCTGGGCTGGATTCGAACCCACCACCTTAGGTGTATATGGCTGGTGCCTTAGCAACTTGAGCCACAGGTGCCGAACCAACATTTACTTTTTTAAAAAACAGGCTTAATCCACTTTATTTTTCTTGTATAAAAATGCTATGTGTGGCCACAGCTGGAGCCCAGGTCCTCTGCATAGAGACTCTGGTATGCGTCTTGACAAGATGATCAGTGAATCCCTGGTGGGGAGACTTGAAGAATACAGTGGCTTTCCAGAGGTCAGGAATCAGATAGCTGTAGGTCTTGCAGATGGCATCAAGAGTGGCCTTGGCAAAGTTGCCTAGGATAGCAGTGCAGCCTCTGGCTGAGGTACAGCAGTCATGGATACCAGCCACTGGCAGCAGGTTCTTAGGCACAGGGGCTGAGACAGTGCCGGTCCCTCTAGGTATAGGGACAAGACATACCAGCACAGAGCCACAGCACCCTGACACCATGCAAGGAATGGTGTGGGGCTTACTGATATTGTCCCCCAGCAGCCTCTCCATATGGGGACAATAGAGAGCCTGGCCAGGATAATAGCCCCTGGGATGGCAATTGCTACTTCCTTGGAGCACTTACTACTCAGACTTATGTGGCCATTATAGTCCCTAATGGCAATGAAGGTTTTGAACTTGATCCACTGGTCAGCGCAGGTCCATAAAAGATTATGCTTTTGCACTGGCATAATCTTCAAAACCTCATCCTTGAGAGATGCCCCCAGGAAAAAGGCAATGATCTCAGACTCCTCAATGGGCAGGGAGCAGATAGCTCTCCTCCAGGGACTTGATCTTCATATCCTTAACTAAGGCAGCCCAGCTTGATCACGGCCGTCCACTCATTGTCCTTGGTCTTGTCTCAGTGAGCTCTGTGGCAGAGACCCAGCCACAAATGCCACTGTTGCAGCCTGTACAGAAGCCGCCTCGGCCTTCCATTCCAGGGCCCCTGGGGCCTCCAGGCCCTCCTGCTACAACCAGTGTCATCTGATACTTAGTTTTTTCTCAAAGAAGCATATCTTTTTATTTATTTTCACAAATAAAATGTCATAGATGCATGTCATCCTATGCTTCCCCCTCCAGAACACCTGCTATCTGAGATACATCTCCATAGAGTATATACAAATATATTTATTTATAAGCACTTATACAGGGTGGACATAAATTCGTGTACAATTTACTATGTTAAATTATTTTAAATTGCACACAAACTTTATGTCCACCCTATATTTTCTTTTTTCCATTACCTTTTTTAACTGTTAATGTTGAAATAGAACATACAGAAAAGTGTACATTATCAAAACTTTCTAGCTCAGTGAATTTTTTAAACAAGTACACTGGCATAATCCCACCCAGAAAAGAAACACAAGTACATAATTAGCATCCAACACACCCCTCAAGGGTAACCACTGACTTCTAATACCCCAGGGCTTTGGGGTGGGGATGCCCTGCTCCTTTGCTACATAAGCATAACCAAGCAGTAAGTTCCTTTGTTCTAACTTCTTTCCCTCAGTGTGAGAGCCATCCATGTCATTGATCATAGTTGTAGGCCACTCTCATTGCTATGGATTCTACTACTGAATACGCTGCCATTTATTTATGTGCCCTTCTGCTGCTGGGCATTTGGGTAGTTTCCCATGTTTTCCTATTAAGCACAGTACTTTTATGAACATTCTAGCTCATGCTTTTTGGTGGACATATGTGCACATTTCTGTTGAATACATAAGATATCTACAAGTGAAATTGCTAGATCATGGGATTTGCATATGTTCAGTGTGGTCAGTATTTCTAGTTTTCCAAAGCAACTGAGCCAATTTACACTCTCACCAGCAAGAGTTCCAGCTGCCTCACACACAAGCCAACACTGTCCTTTTTCCACTCATTCTGGTAGGCCTAAGAGAATCTCACTTTGATACCCTTGGTAGAGTGCTGTGGTGTCATAGTTCATAGCACCCTCAAACTCTTGGGCTCAAGCGATCCTCTTGCCTCAGCCTCCTAAGTAGCTAGGACTATAGGTGCCTGCCACAATACCTGGCTGTTTTTAAAGATCTCACTCTGGCTCAGGTTGGTCTTGAACTCCAGAGCTCAAGCAAAATCTACCCGTCTGGGCCTCTCCAAGTACTAGGATTACAGGCACAAACCACTGAACCTGGCCCCAGCCTATGCCTCTTTTAACATAGTTATAATCAAATCAACCACTTTATCCTGATCTTTCCTTTACATTACAACCACTGTTCCACATTTCTAAGACGTTATTAAGACTAAAAAACTGTATCAACCTCATATTTTTCTTTTAGACAGAGTCTTACTCTATTGCCCACGGTAGAGTGCCGTGGCCTCATAACTCACAGCAACCTCTTAACTCCTGGGTTTAAGTGATCCTCTTGCCTCAGCGCCCCAACCCCCAGTAGCTGGGGACTATAGGTGCCCGCCACAACACCTGGCTAGTTTTTCCATTTTTAGTAGAGACAAGGTCTTACTCTTGCTCAGGCTGATCACAAACTCCTGAGCTCAGGCAATGTACCTATCTCAGTCTCCCAGAGTGCTAGGATTATAAGTGTGAGCCACTGCGCCTGGCCATTAATTTCATATCTTAAGAATGAAACTAAAAAACTCTTGGCTATTCTCCTTTTAACTGTGGGTTTTTTTTTTTTTTTTTTTGCCATTACAATGAGCAAAAAGAACATCTTCAAACACAAAAAATATTTTGCTGTGTTTTTTACCCTGTTCCTAGGATCAATTCCTAGAGAATTCTACTTTTCCTGCTAATGGATACTTCCTGAATGGCTTTTATATACCCAAATGAACAATACCATACCACCAACATAAAAGCATCAAATAGGACTTTCTTCAGAAACCCTCTGTAGACAGGCACTGTAGCACTGTTGGTAATCTAGTGAATGTATCCTAATGGCATTAAAAAAAAAAAAACTAACATTTTAGCTTCCTCACTTAGGATCAGAGCAGCAGTCACTAAAGAGAAATGCAACGCAACATACCACCTCCCAGGATATTCCCCTCTCTCTGGCCACAGACACTCCTCCTGATGCTCCCTTCTCCACTCCTCTTCAGCCATGCTGATTTCCTCACTGTTCCCGGGCAGTCCTCAACCCCCAGGCGGCAGACCAGTACCACTCCGTGGCCTGTTAGAAATCTGTTAGGAACTGGGCTGCACCGCAGGAGGTAGTGGTGGGCAATCAAGAGAAGCTTCATCTGTATTTATAGCTGCTCCCCATCGCTCACATCACCTAAGCTCTGCTTCCTGTCAGATCAGCAGCAGCCTTAAATTCTCAAAGGAGCAGGAACCCTACTGTAAACTGCATGCAAGGATTCTAGGTTGAGTCTCCTTATGAGAATCTTATGCCTGATGGTCTGAAGTGGAAATGTAATTTACTTAAATCATCCTGAAACCATTCCCTCTAATCCCCACCCCCTGCCGGGTCCATGGAAAAGAAACTGGTGCCTGGTGCCAAGAAGGCTGGGGACTGCTGCCCTAGACACAGTGAGCACCTCTAGCCTTAAAGCTTTGGCACTCACGGCTCGGCGCCTGTGGCTCAATTGGCTAAGGCGCCAGCCACGTACACCTAAGGTGGCGGGTTCGAATCCCCAGCCCAGGCCCGCCAAAATAACAATGATGGCTGCAACCAAAAAATGGCCGGGCGTTGTGGCGGGCGCCTGTGGTCCCAGCTACTTGGGAGGCGGAGGCAGGAGACTCGCTTGAGCCCAGGAGTTGGAGGTTGCTATGAGCTGTGATGCCATGGCACTCTA
>CAUYQV010153516.1:0-24834 GCA_963574575.1 Galagoides demidoff
TGCAATCCCATTGCTAGGCATCTATCCA
Organism: Galagoides demidoff; assembly: GCA_963574575.1. Classification (NCBI taxonomy): domain Eukaryota; kingdom Metazoa; phylum Chordata; class Mammalia; order Primates; family Galagidae; genus Galagoides; species Galagoides demidoff. Next base: position 29 of record CAUYQV010153516.1, read on the forward strand.
GAAGAAAAAAAAAATCATTTTATAATAAGCACATTTGCACTAGACTTTTTATTTCAGCTCAATTTACAAAAGCCAGAATGTGGAAACAGGCTAAATTCCCACCAACCCAGGAATGGTTTAACAAGCTGTGGTATATGTATACCATGGAATACTATTCAGCTATTCAAAAAGATAGGGAATTTACATCTTTTCTATTAACCTGTATGGAGGTAGAACACATTCTATTTGGTAAAGCATCATAAGAATGGAGAAGCAATAATCCCATGTACTCAGTCCACTATGAAGGCAATTAATGATCTAATATAATTAGATCATTATAATTAGTGGATACGGGAATGAAGGATCAGGAGAGGGGAGGAGGGTAGGAGAATCAGGGGTTACAGTGTACAGCACACCTCCTGGGAGAAGGACGCAATTAAAAGGGGGACTTTACCTGACAACCGCAATCAGTGTAACCTAATTCTTTGTACTCTCAATGAATCCCAAACAACAACAAAATGACAAAAAAGAATTTTTATCATGGTTTTTTTTATTATAGCCTTGTTGATAGTAATAAAATAATCAGAAACAGCATGAATGTCCATCAGTTGGGGACCAATTACATAAATCATTATCTCTATATCCTAAAATATGAAACAACTTTTAAAAACGATATGTTAGAAACTTATTTATTTATTGATGAGGAAAGATAAACATGTTATATTAAGTAAAATAATAAAAACAGAAAAAAACCCTCAGTGGTTGATATTTGTTACTCAAGGGATTGGAATTTGGGGAGGAAGGAGATGATCAATTTTTCATTCTCTTTAAATTTATCTGGTGAGTATGTTTCTTTTTTTAATTTAGAAAAAATTATTTAATATTATAAGTACATCAATAATTCTAATTATATATTCCATATTCATTTATATGCTGAATCCACCTGTGATTACCTTAAAAAGACATAAAAGTTGCAAATACAGTATTACACTTTTCTGGTATCCCTTCCCGTCAGAAAGAAGCCCAGCTAAAGAAACCAAGGTTTTAAGAGACTTTCCGGATATCTCTCAGCAGACAGCCTGTTCCATGTCTGAGAAGCTCTACTCTCTCCCATATTATTTCTCCATGCTGAGCCACATCATCTTGCCTGAGAATCCCAATTGCAGACGCAGTTTAGACACAGGCCTGTGTCTAGGGCCTGTGTGCCCTGGCTCCACCACTTAACATCTGTGACCCAGTACAGGTCCTTGACCATGCCATGCCTTCATTTCCTCATCAATGGAAAAAGCCATGAGTTCTTCTGGCGTAGTTATGGCAATCAAAATTAGATTCTGTCACAGATAGGCAGCTTGGGACATTGTAGGGATTTGTGAAATGGTGGCTACTGTGTTTAGTTCTGGGGTCACATGATGTAAAGACAGCTTCTCTCCTAACACGTGGCACAGGACTAGCACTTTTCTAGCCATTCAATAATTTGCTTATTCTTTCATTATTTACTAATTCATTCATCTGTTTAGTAAATATCCAAGGACCTTGGTCTGGTCTATTTAGTAAATATCCAAGGACCTTGGTGTGGCCTACAAAGCCTTAAATAGTCAACCCCCCTCACTGTCGCCATCTTCCCGCTCACACTGTGACCTTGCTGTCTATGCTTCCCCCTTCTTTCTCATCCTTCTCCCCTGGCTGTTCCTTAGACCTGTGGAGTATGCGCCTGCCTCAGGACCTTTCTATGACTGTTTGTTCTTCCTGGAATATTTCTCACCCCTCACACATGTCACTCAGACATCTATTCACGTGTTTCCTGAGAGATGCTGTCCTAGACCACGGCACCAGCTGTCACCCTTCTTATCCTCCTTGCCCTGCTTTGTTTTTCTTCAAAGCCCTGACACATATCTATTTACTTAATATCTGTCATCTCCAGTTAGAATGTAAGCCTCAAAGTAATAGGGACTCCTTTCCTTCGTGTCTGGAGAAGAAGCTGGCATGTTGTAGGTGCCTGCTCAATAAATGTTGGGTGAAGGCATGAAACAAAACACCTGAGCACTTACTGTGAGCCAGATGTGCTAATACAGAGGCGAAGCAACAGCAACAAGAACGAAAGAACCAGCGCAGTGCTTTCTGCTTCAATTATAACAATCCTGTCCTGACACAACATGGTTTTAACAAGCCAGCTAGCAGACTGTCAGAGTAAATGTTGTTTATGTACAAGGCATCTTTATGCTGAGGGTAATAAAACAGCCCTACTGTGCCAAAATCCTCAAGTTGAGTGACTGGTTAACAGTTAAACCATAAATAATCTGAGTTGGCAAGAAATATTCTCATTTTGGTGTGTGGCAGTACACTGTCACTTCTCCACATTCCATCTGACTTGTTGGAATATTATAGACTAAAAAGCAATCCTGAATGGACTGAGGTCCAGCAAGGTAAGTTAGAGAAAAAGGAAGGAAGTAGTCCCCTAAAACAAGGGGGAATGTTGCCATGGCCAAGTTCATGAGCCACTTTCACCATGTGCATTTGTAAAGGCAGTATTTGACCACTATCACGGTGCACTAAGAATTCTGTGAAGAGAAAGGCACTCACTATGGCTGTCCTCAAGACCTGGGAAGTGCCTCTTGTTTCTGTCCTCCTAACCCTTGGGGTTATATCTTTACACCAAGACTGATGGTCTGGAAAATGAATATTTGGTGCAGTCAGCATTTTCGGCAGTTTGGAGTTGAAACAAGACAGATCTAGATTTGAATCCAGGCTCTGCTATTTTCTAGCTATACGACCTTGGAAAAGTTAGCTGACCTTTCTGAGACCGTTTCTACAACTCTAAAATGGGATGAAAAGGACTCTAATTTCATTACTAAGAATTAAAGACAATACTGCACATAAAGCATTTGGCAAAATGCCTGGTACATTGCAAGGGCCCAATTATCATAATTATACTTGTTCTACTGAGCCTTAACATCTGATTTAAGAATCCCTTTCCAAATCCTGAAGTGATGGCAGCTTGGATGTCACATAAGGCAAACATGAGACAAACATGAGACAGATATGAGAATGTTCCTCTGACTTCCTAACAGGAGAAAACAAGAGTCATGGAAATAGTCTTGAGGATGTACTTGTGAGGAAAAGAATCCCTGTAGAATAAATTTGATTCAGCGATGTTCCCAGTCATTTCTGTACCAAATATTGAAGTTATTTAATGAAGTTAGTTTCAACCATGTCACTTGAGTGATTCACAGTAAGGGGTCAGATATGCTACAGCAAAACACTCTGCCATCTGTGGTCCTGGGAGCCCCCTTTCCCTGCCAAGCCTCAGTTTCTCAGTTGTGCATTAAAGACATGTCCTTCAGATGTTTCACTTTGAAGGAGTCTTACAGCACTGAGCACCCTAGACCTCCCTTTATTAGAGACAGTTCTACTATCTAAATTAATCCTCATCTCAAATACATCTATAACATGCATTATAATCTTTGAGAATTTATATTACAATAGGATGCAGCAAACGGCAGCAGTCAAACACTAGAATTTTCTAATTTATTTGCCACCCACCACTGGGGAACCCCCAGTATCTTAAAGGTGGAATCATTTGAAAACTCCCACATCTGCATGTAGACTTTGATTTTGTTCCTGTGTTTACTCTAGCTTGGTGGTTCTCAGACTATGTACAGTTTACATCAGCCATAGAAAGCAAATTTTTTTAAGATATAAACTATGCATATTCTGCATTCAATGTAACCTGGCTCTCTATACCCTCAATCAATACCCAATAATAAATACATACATATATACATGCATACATACAAACAAAATAAAATATACACTTTCTAACTCATGGATATTGAAGGGATTTTTAATGATATTTTGCCTATATACAATTTTTCTCAGTTTAGAAACTAATCTCCCTGTCCCTGCCTGCCCAGAAAATAAAGGTGATGATAATGGCTATTTTAGAGTAAGACACTGAAAATAAAATTGGGTCACATCCTAAAACCACCTGGCAGCCTGTCTCACAGCACCGTTAATTGTCGAAATGGCCTGAGGACAGGTCATAACACAGATATTCTGAAGCATCAGACGTGTATCCCAGACTTGCAGCCAGGACAGGAGGGTGACCTGGATTAAGAGAACCTCTAGCCAAGGAGGAGGTGTGGAGAGAGAAGCTGGTGGCCTGAAAGGCAGAATGGAGAAAGGGAGATGGGTGGTGGTGAAGAATCTACAGCACTGACCAAGTGGAAGAAGGATTCTATTTCTGGGTTAGGGATTTGGGAGGGACTTTGGTGGCATAGTATGGAGGACCTTCCAGAATCTCGTCCAAAACCTGGATGTGTGCTCCTGGGTATGTGAGTGTCTCGCCATAATAACTTCCTTTCCTCCTGCCCTAAAGGATCCCCATTTTTTTTTTTTTTTTAGTCACAGGCCCAGGTTATATGCCAAGAGGGCATGTTGTAGGAGGCTGTACCTCAGATCACTGAGGGCCATACCTGCCATCTCAGCAGAGGCAGCAGGGCTCGGGATATGGACACATGGACACACTGTGATGGGATTAGCCTCCAGAGAGCTTTAGGCAGTGTCATGACAGGGCATCTGATAGGAGTTTAAATCCTGGCTCTGCTCCTTTCTGGCTCTGTAAAATTGAAATATGAATAATAAGCATGCAACTGTGCTGGGAAATGAGCTTTCTTGTATTTTGGAGGAAGCTGGAGATAACATTCAGAGAGGAGAATGAAGCTGATGCTGGTTCAAGGATCAGTGGAATCTGATGTTTAGAAACATTCCTGTAGACAGAGATTGTTACACGCTCTGAAATGGTACAAAAGTAACATAAAATACTTTAAGGAAGTATATAAAAAAGTAATGTTGTATTTTTATGAAATGTTTATGCCAGAACCAATTTTAAAGGTCAGTGGCCAAGCAAACATTGAGCTCCTAGGATCCAGCAAGTCCTCTTCCTGGGGTACCGAGCCCTGTTCCTTCCTAACCTGACAGGGGGTACGATGTGTGTTGAGGTGGGATGTCTATTCCTATATATCTGTAGTCCAACAGAAACTCTGTACTGATGCTTGAGTTGGTGTGAAAATTAAATGAAATCATGAATATAAAGCATTTAGCACAATCTCTGGAATATATTAAGCGTCTAATTAATGGAAGTTGTTTTGTCCTCGCTTCATCTGGTGGGATTTTCCAGGAGGGGAGAATGAAGATGAAGCAACTCAATTAGGGGTCTGATTCCTCCCTCATTATCTAAATCCCTCAGGGGCAGGCAGAACTGATACCCTGTGTCCATTCTGTTTAGAATGAGGCTCAAGTTCATGAATCCCTTCCTTTCTCTAAGTTTATGACCACTCTTAGTTCAAAAAGATGTTCAGCAGAGCCTAGGTTTGAGGAGTAACTAAGCATAGCCCTCTGGCCCCAAACATACAAATCTCAAATAGACCCCCCCTTTCCCCATTACTCGATCTGCCCCATGTGTTCTAGCACCGCTCACCCTGTTTTCCAGAAATGAGCACGTCTTTCCCTTCATCACATGTGTTCTGGGATCCCTTTTATGGTTCAGTGCCTAAGTGCTTGACACCAAATGTTGTCACCTTTTGCTATTATATTAGTTCTGCTAAACAAACAGAAACCAGATGCAAGGCCTATGAATTTCTTGCTGGGCTATCAGAATGCTCTCTCTTCTCTAACTGAACTGATAATACAAAGGTTTTGCCCTTGCACATTTCCTGGGTAGCTCTTTGACAGTAGCACTTTGGCTATCACAGTGGGAAGTGACAGGGATTATTTCAGGAAATACAGGTCATAGCAGAGCAGAAGCTGACACGGAATGGTCACAGACACCAGACAGATCCATTCCCTGGGTGACAGGTAACAGGCCCATCAAACTCACTGGAAATCTCTTCCTTCACATCTCTTTTGTAACAGTCAAGTCAAGTCAGTTGCAAGCAACAGATCCCAAATCTGGGCAAAAAAGAGAAGTGTTGACCAGAAGATGGCAAGAGCATCTCACAGATTCAAGGAAAAAGATTAATAGTCAGGCATCAGCAAGGACCGCCTGGGACAAGCATGAGGTAGCAGAAGGGTTACCAATGAGGTATAGCTGCCCTACACTGTTCAGGATCCAGATTTCCTGGAGGCAGATGGAAGGCCCACTGAGGTCCCAGGTCCACAGACCAATAGATTAATTCTCCATAAGAAACCTAGGTATTATTACCAAAAAGGCAGTGAAGGGGCTGCACAGAAAAGGCAATGATGCTCATCCAGGGGATAATGATCAGCCCTCTCACTGAGATTCACTGGAGCAGTTCAGCCCCCTACATTTCTTCACCGAGAGGAGCATTCTTCAGTACTGCCCTCTCCCTCAGAAGACAGAGATGGTCCATCTGGCCTGACCAACTCCCCCATCCAGACTTGTCAAAAGTTGTGTTCAAAAGGGGATCCAATCCATTTCACTCCTCCACCATCATTCACATAACCCCAGTTCTTATGGATCTTGTTAATGTATTTCTACATAACCTCAATCTCTTTGGCTGCAGAGCCAAAAACTCCTTCTAAAGATGATTTACAAGGCAAGATTGAATAGTGAAAGGAACCTCATGTTTAGATCCAGTTTTCTTGTCAGTGAAATGAGAAAGATAATTTTCTTTACCCCACCTACTACCACAAGGAAGAGGAGAGAATGAATATTCTTAGAAGTTTTTCAAAACCACTCTGAGATATCTAACCCCAGTGAGATTGGCCCACATCACAAAACCTCAAAACTGCAGATGCTGGCATGTGGAGAGAAGGGAACACTTTTACACTGCTGGTTGGACTGCAAACTAATACAACCTGTTTGGAAGGAAGTATGGAGAACCCTTAAAAATCTCTAGCTAGACCTTCCATTTAATCCTGCAATCCCATTACTGGGCATCTATGCAGAAGAAAAAAAATCCTTTCACCATAAGGATAGTTGCACTAGGCTGTATATCACAGCTCAATTTACAATAGCCAAAATGTGGAAATACCTAAATGCCCACTACCCCAGGAATAGATTAACAAGCTGTGGTATGTGCATACTACAGAATACTATTCAGCCATTAAAAAGATGGAGACTTTACATCTTTTATGTTAACCTGAATGGAGTTAAAACACATTTTTCTTAGTAAAGCTTCACAAGAATGGAGAAGCAAGAATCCTATGTACTCATTTCTGATATGAGGGCAATTAATGACTTAGTACAGGGTGGGGGAAAGGGAGAGCAGAGAAAGGGAAGGAGGGAGGGGAGTATAATGGTGTGTGACACATATTTTAGGGGAGGGGCACAATTATAAGAGGGACTTTACCTAACAAATGCAATCAGTTCACCTCAATGAATCCCCAACAATAAAAAAAAGTTTTTCAAAAAGGTGAAAATTGATGCCCCCCCCCCGAGAAGTTCTTTACATACTGTTGACTGTGATATGTCTGTGAAGAGAAAATCTGATCAATATCCAAGAAGGAAATTGAACCCAGGGATGTTTCATCAAATGACAAACCAACTGGAAAACTATGGTGGGACAAAGCTGCATTCAGGATAAGTCATGTGTGCCTGAAAATCAGATTTCAATAATGCTTGAGAGATTCAAGTAAGCACTGGATAACAGAAGAGTGGAGGGCAACAAAGGAAGGAATTAACCGAACAGTAAGGAGCTGCAGATATCAGATGTGTGAACAAACTGAGCACCTGGTACTTGGCAGACACACTACTAAATACGAGGGTTACAGAGATGAGTAAATCTAACTGCCCTTGTTAGAGGTCCTAACAGTCCAGGAGGAAAGCTGGGCATTATGTTACTAATAAATATTTTTAGGATTTGGTAAATTAGAGGCTTCTCGATAGCTTTCTTAAGAAACTAGGGGAACAAACGGAAGTGATGTTTAGTTGCCTAGTGCCTCGGCCCTCACGCTTTTCTGTCTGTGGACAGCTGAAGCAGGAGCTGAGCTCCCTCTCAGAAGAGGACCCCAGAGGGAATCTAGTTCACTAGGAATTACCAAGATCCCATAAAATCAGGGGAAGTCATCCCAACTAATGAAGCAGAATGAAAGTTTAAATAATGAATTAGCTATTTCCTTTTTTTTTTTTTTGAGACTAAACAAACAGAAGTGCCCTAATCTTTGGAACCAAGTGTTAATCAAACACCTACATCCAGCATATAGTTACAGTGGGGTGGATGATGTATTATATAACATATGAGCTAGTGGGCTTCTTTAATTAAACCGGTATTTTCTAGGTTTGGACTTAATTTTTTAAATCTATGCAAAGAAAGAAGCCCAAGTTAGTCTTCTGCAGGTCCCACTTTATTTAGTAGAAAAACTCAAGTAGGAGTGATGATTTTAATTTCCACATTGTTAGAAAAAACACTTGGGGTCATTACGTATTTATTCACAGTTAACAATCGACAATCACTGTAACTGTTCAGCCACTTTCTGAGGAAACTCACTTGCCTACATAATACCTTTGATCATGCCACTCTCTAAGAATGGAGATGATTATTCTATTATCTGACCAACCAGAACCATGACAAGTGATGACATATATGTACTTTTCTAGTCTGTGGCCTAATGAAAAGTGTAATTAATTCACAGGGAATTTTCATAAGTGAGTATCTCAAGATTGATTTCGAAAACTCTTAAGAAGTATGTCTTAAGTGTGTATGTCTGTGTATGTGTATCTATTTAATCAGAGAGATTTGGACCAGATAAAGAATCCCTTGACAGTGTTAAACCATCCAATAAATTATAGCAAGCTGTCTTTTGTAGCTTCATGTGAGTGATATGTGCACATTGACAGGAGGATTGAGCCCATGGGATGTGGATGTGATAATAGGACTCCTTATGAGAAGATGCTTGTGATTGCAGCATTTTAAATAGAACAGATAATTGCTCTGGCTCTCTTTCTTTTGAATCTCTCCCTGCCCCCAATAGAGGAATGTTATAACAAAATAAAGAATATTCCAGAAAAGACCAATGGAATAATAATAACAGCTATTTGTAATGTCCTCTTTTTTTCAAATGTAAAGTTAGTTAACCTTGATGTATTTAACTATAGTTTCATTAAAAATAATCACCCAGTTTGGTGCCCTGTGTGTTCTTCAATCCATTGTAACTAAATCCTTCTTAAAATTCTAAGCAAATGCAAAATTTTATCAACTTGCAGAGAGTGTGGTCTCATTTAGTGTTAATAAAATTTGGTTTTAATCATCATCATAGATGTCCTGATTTGCTAGTTCAGTTACTTAAGTAGGCAATGGAAACCCGAGGATGTTAATATAAAGCAAATCAAACGTGACAGTTTTTAACATGTTTTACATCAGTGTTTAAAGGCTCAAAATAATATCCTTTAAGTTTTAACAAGAACAACTCTCATGAGAACTTTGCTGTGTATGTAAAAAGACAGTTGACCTTTCTGGAATATTCACTTTCAATATTTGAGCAACCAACATATAACACAAAAGTATCCTCTGCTAGCCCACTATCATCCCCTGGAAATTCCACTCAAGAGATTTCCAGATCATAAAAGCAGAGAGCAGGGCCAAAATGCAGAGATGGGAAAGCTCTGTGGGCATTGTAGGTTTACCTGCTTAAAAACCTGGTGACCTAGGTGGTGCCTGTGACTCAAAGGAGTAGGGCGCTAGCCCCATATGCCAGAGGTGGCAGGTTCAAACCCAGCCCCTGCCAAAAAACTGCAAACTCCCCCCCGCCCCCCAAAAAACAAAACCAAAACAAAACCTCCTCCAGGTTTTGGTGACCTCCTCCAGGAACACATGAGCCAGTGATAGCTGTGTGATACCTGAACCAGGATAGGATAATGATATTAATGGAATTTTGTTACTAGTGAGGCATATTTACAATAGGAAAGATGTGGAAACAACTCAAGTAAGTGCCCATCAGTCTATGAGTAGATTAATAAACTGTGGTGTATTTATACCATGGAATACTATTCAGCCAAAAAAAAAAAAATGCAGACTTTGCATCTTTTGTATTTACATGCATGAAGTTAAAAAACATTCTCCTAAGCATCTCAAGAATGGAAAAACAAATGTCCCATGTACTCAGTAGTAAACTGAAGGCTCACACAAGAGAGAAACACAATTAAATTGAAGAAGCAGGGAGGTGGGGAGAGTGCTCTATTTATTCCTACCTATTGGTACAATGTAGGGGCATATGGCACATTTCCTAGGTGAAAGACTCAACTACAAGAGTTCAAACTCAGACTTTGAACTTTACCTTACAAACACAAACAATATAACCTAATTGTATATACCTTCATATTAATCTGAAATAAGAAACATTCAGTGTAAGGAAGACACTGGTCCCAGCTCCAGCAGCCAGGTGACCAGTCCTTCCCTTAAATGGAGATGAAAGAATGTTTTCAGCAGGGAAATAAAGACTGACTCCTGGGGTGTTTCAGACGAGGCAGGAAGGGGCCAAACCTTTGTGACATACCCTGCAAAGTCTCAGCCTGCTGTTCTTGCAGCAGAGTCACAATCTGTAGCTCACTGATCTCTCTGTTACTGTCGATATTTCTAGGTAAATTAATAGAAATCAAGCCAATTTGCAGCCTTATTTGTCCACACTCCTGGCCAAAGTTTGAGATTCAGATCAGAATTTCAGAGTCTGTTCCTATTTCTAGAGTTGCCCTAAGTCAGATTCTCAGAGAAGGACTATGCGCATGCTCTGTAACCTGGCTCCAACTCCCACCCTGAAATATATGGTAGATTTCGGTGTGCGGTTTGCCTTCTCAGCATGGGATATCTCTGTGGAAGGTCTGATGAAAGGGAAGGACCTTGAGACTTGCTGTGGGGTTGAGGCCACACTCTCCCACTTTCTGACTATGTAACTTCGAGTCTCAGCTTCCGTTTTGTAAGGTAATTCAGTGTGATGCTGTGGAAAGCTGAGCGGGGTTAGAGGAGTGGCTGGTGAGCTGAGCCAGCTGTCAGGAGACACAGACTCCACCTGAGCCTCAGAAAACTTGCTCTGAGTCTTTGGAGGCCACATCTCTCTGGACTTCATTTTGTTTATTTTTATTTGTTTCTTAATTTTTATCAAATCATAACTGTATAAATTTATAGGGTACAATATGATAATCTGATATACAATGTGGAATGCTTAAATCAACTAATCAACATAACCATCACCTCATTTATTTTTTATAGTAAGACATTTATAATATATTCTTAGTTGTTTTGAAATGTACCCTTGCATTGTGTACATTAGGTGAGATCCGGCTAAATACCCTCCTTCTACTCTCATTTTTAAATTTGTGAGGCTGGGACCTGTGCACCCTGCAACTCCCATTACTCTGTTTATTCCTCCTGCTTGAGAAAAAAAGGAAAGTGTCCAGATCCTCAGTGTTTTACAGCGGGGTGAGGTGGGGTGGGGTGAAGTGCAGGTTTTAGAATCAGTCACACTGAGAATAAGTTCAGGACTCTCTGCTTTTTGACCAGGTTCCTTTGGATAGATGTCTAGACGTTGGGAAGCACGTGCCTCTGTTCCCTGCATGGGAACTGAGGGAAATAAAGACGCCTTCCCATAGGCGTGAAGGGTGAGAATTAAGTTAAAAGCAAGAGTTTGAAATGCTTGTGTTATTACAGCTTCCTATGGCTGACAGAACAAACCACCACAGACTTAGCGGCTTAAAACCTCACACATTTCTTATCTCGCAGTTCTGTAGCTTAGGAGTCTGGCTCAGGACTCACTGGGCTAGAATTAAGGTGTCAGCAAGGCTGTGTTCCCTCTGGAAACAGTTAGGGCTGAGTGGTGTTCCTCACAATTCATATGTTGAAATCCTAACCCTCAGTCCCTTAGAATGGGACCTCATTTAACATAAGATCATTAGAGAGATGATAACGTTAAAAGGAGACCATTACAGCGGGTCCTAATCCAATCTGACCCATTTCCTTCTAAGAAGGGACAATTAGGATGTGCAGACAGACACCAGGGAAGCTCCTGCTTGGAGCAGGACCACGTGAGGACACAGTAAGATAGCGACAGTCCACAAGCCAAAACCAACACTGTTGACATTGTGATACTGAACTTCAAGGTTCCATTTCTGTACATTTCTATTGTTTGAGTCACCCAGTTTGTGATGTTTCTTATGACAGCCCTAAAAACCTAATACAGGGCCTTTGGGAGGGAACGTGTTTCCTGGGTTTGCCCAGACCCCTGCGCTGTGGGCCTCCTGTTTCACCTTCTAAGCAGCAATAGCAGGTGAAGTCCTGCTCACTGGGTGTCGCTCTGTCTTCTGCCTCCATGCGGAGGTCCATGTGGATAATCCAGGATGCTATTTAAGGTTGGCTGATTAGCAACCTCAATCCATCTGTGACAATAATTCCCTCTTACCATATAACAACATATTCCTCAGTTTGGGGCTTAGAATGTAGGTCTCCAACAGAGGGGGAGGCATTATTCTGTCTACCATACTGTGCAGTGAATTTTAGCTGATGGGTAGAACAGATATTTTGTACCCCCTAGTTTAGTTTGTTGGCTCCAACATTGAAATGGAAATGATCAACTAATTAAATCTCACTGAGAGGAAACCGGGGGATCATACTCATTCTGTAGTTTGTCTTTGCTTCTGTTGACCTAGGCTTATCCTGGTGGGAAGAATAAATGATGTGCCAGTGAATTGGAGCTTCAGCATTTTGACTTAACTGCTATTTATAATAAAGTGTTGGTCTTGCACTATTTACTTAGTGGTTTTCTGGTCTTGGTATAATGGTGATTCAGCTCAATATTTCTAACAGATGCTATTTCTAACAGATCTGCAGCTTCACCTTTAGAAAGGAGAGTTTCCGTGTTTCTGGGACCAAGGCTGCCTGGCCTCTGTGACACGTTTGACCTCAATATGTTCAGAGAAGCAAAAAACTCAGAATATGGAAAAACCAAGGACTATATCTCCCAAATGCATCTTTTAGATACAAATGATAGGAACCCAACTAAAAGCAGCTTATACCAAAATGGGATTTATTAGTCCACACTACTGCAAAGAGTTTCTGACTCTGAAATTGTCTGGATCCAGGATTCCACGATAACCTAGGGGTTAGGTGTCTCTATTCCCCCTCCCCTGTGCTTTGCTTTTCTCCACATGGGCTTCAGCCCGAGGAAGGGCCTCTCAGCACGTGAGCTGGGCAACTCTGGGTTTAGATTAGCCTTTTAGTCAGCATGCCCAGTACAAAGAGAGCTCCTCCTTCCCCCAAATGCCAAGCAAAAGTCCCAGTACTGAGTTTTTCTGGATGAATTTAGGTCGTGGGTTCATTCCTGAACTAGTCACTCTAGCCAGGAAGATGCAATCAATGATTGACCAGGCTGAGGTGGAGGCCCCCTCAGCTGGAGTCCTAGGGACCAGGGGCTCAGCAGCCTCGGGATACAGAGTGAGGAGGCAGAGCACCTGAGGGACATCTAAGTGGCATTTCCAGGAAAGGGAGCACTTTGTACATGGAAGGTAAAAATAACTGATGTCTACTCTCAGGTGAGGTTTCTTTTCTTTTCTTTTTTTTTTTTTAAATTGCTACTCCAAAGAACAGAGCAACTTATTTATACCTTCTGCCTTATTTGGGTACCAGACATCCTCTATTGGATGCCAGACAGACTCACCTAGAAATTTATGGATGGTAAGACAAATGACATATAGGATATGAAATCAAGTTTATTAATCACATAGTAAACAACCAAATGATTCCCTAGGGAGAAAGGCTTGGGTTCTATTCAGAATGAAGCAAGGGGAAGGGAGGATTAGGGGACTTTGGAGTTTGTAGGGCTCTGGCCCTGAGGTGTGGGTTCCCAGGCACAAGCTGGGGTATGCATGGCTTTAACTTCTCTGCCAGCAGCAAGAGAGGGCACACCTGGGGCTCCACATCAACTTGCCTAGATGCCAGACAGTCAGAAAGGGGCTTCAAAGTCAATGGGCTTGGAAGCTCTTAACTGGAGTCAAACTCTTGGTTATCCCTTCTCACTCCACTTTGGCAAAAACTCACAGAAGTCAAGGTTCATACTCTTCCCTACCTAAAGCTAGTCTTTTCTTCCAGATTTTGATTCTGATCAGTATTAAAAGGGGACTGTGAGGAAAATTCTCCAGGCTGCCTCCCATGAGTGGGTCTCATGATGCCATGCACACACAGTAAATAGGCATGCTTCACACATGTGAGTGTCGATCAATCAGCAGAGATACATCCTTTCTCAGGGGAAAGCAGTTATCATAGAGGCAATCCAAGAGGTATTGTTGAGGTTGGGTGGCTGTGTATGAGGCATGGTACTAGGTTTGATAAATTACAAAGAGAAATAAAACATAACATCCATGTTTCCCAGGAGCAGCTGATATATAGTGCCTGAGATAGGAGCCTGACATGTCATGAGGGGGGTCCTAGAGTTCACATATGAATGGTGTAGAGGGCAGGTGTAGGTATTATTTTTGTCGCAGATACCATATTGTTACCAGGTAATGCTTTAAAAAGAATCCCTGAAAAAGTAGTAGTATGTTTATGGTCTGAGATTTAGCTAGGACAGGGTAAATATGAGCATAATATTAGATAAAGACAAAAAGAACCAACTACTTCTGGACTAAACAACCTGATTAAATCACAGATGTTATATTGAGGGAGAGAAGCCAGACCCAGTAATATTCCAACAGTATGATTCTGTTCCTATGACTCTAAGAACAGGCAAATGTGATCCGGAGGATAAACACAGAGCTAGTCACTATCTCAGTGGGGGGCAGGGTGCTGATGGGGAGAAGGCTAGGGAAAAGCATTACAGCCTTGGAGAAAAGGCTGTAAATGTCCTCATTGTGACTTGAGAAGAGGTTAGAGGGCTGCATACAAATAAACACTTATAAAATTTATATTTAAGATTTGTTAATTTACTGTGTGTACATTCTACAGAAATGAAAGCAAGATAAAGGGCCAAAAGGATTAAGCATAGTAGTAAAAATCACACCTGCAATGCATATGGTAGGTGGAATAATGGTCCCTAAGAGACGTCCAAGTCCTAACCCCTGAAACCTACCAATATGTTACCTTGGGCGGCATGTAAGATTTTACAGATTGTGATGAAGTTGAGAATCTTGGAGTAGGGAGATTAGCCTGGTGTGTTGGGGTTAGGAAGGCTGATGTCATCATCATGGGCATAATCAGAGAGTGACAGGAGAGTTAATGGCAGAAGGAGATGGATGACAGGGGCAGAGGTTGCAATGGTGTGCTGTGAAAATGGAGGGAGAGGCCATGAATCAAGGCATGCAGGCGGCCTCTAAAAGCTGGAAAAGAGAAGGGAACATTCTCTCCTAGACTCTTTGGAAGGAGTGATGGCCTGATTTCACCTTGGCTTGGGGTACCAGTGAAATTGATTTCAGACTCCTGACTTCTAAAGCAGAAAGATAATAAATACGTATAGTTTTAAGCCACCAAGTTTGTTGTAATTTGTTACAACAGCCCTAGAAAACTAATGGAGTGCATATTATTTGCCAAGGATAGGCTTAAACTTTCATAGTATGGTCAATCTTAATTCATCGTCATAACTGCCATTTGACAGAAGCTGTTATCATTATTTATCCTCATTTCAGAAAGAAGGAAACTGAGATAGATCAGTGTCTTTGCCAAACAATAAAAGTAAAGAAGCCATGATTTGGGTCCAGACTCCAGCATTCAAGGCCTTCATGACTCAGCTCTGCCCTTGCCAGGCAGAAAGGTCAGCAGAGGCACAGCTTCAGATGTCGTGGTCTAGGGGAAACCAGAGTCCATCCTGGGGCCTAGGAACAGGTCCAGGCTGGCGTTCCAGTAGGCTTGTTCTGCCTGCAGAGTACTCAGCTGGTCT
Organism: Galagoides demidoff; assembly: GCA_963574575.1. Taxonomy (NCBI): domain Eukaryota; kingdom Metazoa; phylum Chordata; class Mammalia; order Primates; family Galagidae; genus Galagoides; species Galagoides demidoff. The sequence goes on from CAUYQV010153516.1 coordinate 15,821, forward strand.
CCTCCGGGGTCCATGGACATGAGGAAGTGTCATGGACTGGGAGCTTGCTGAAATAGCTTTGGTGACAGGACTCTTGCTTCATGGTCACCGAAAGCAGTTAAAATATTTCACTTGTGCCCAGTGGGCATCACACTTCACAAAGCTAAGTTCACTAAAATAAAAGTCCCTTCCCTGGCATGCCACACAGAGCTGCTGTCACTGTGTGCATTTGCATGCATGCGTACGTGTTACCTGCTGTCACCGTGTGCATTAGTGTGCATGCGTACGTGTTAGGGTGTGTTGGAGAGGGAAGTGTACCAAGCTGTTGGCTTTGTTTCCCCTACTCCTTGGACTCTAGCAAGACCTGTCTTTACCCATCAGATGACAGTCACAAAGTTGTACAACTTACCAGCACAGAGAATTCCATCAACTGATATAAGAGCCAGACCTGTGACATTGTTTTCCTGAGTTCCACATTTAACTTTGCTGAGAATAGGACACTGCTTGCTCAGTTAACAGCAGGAAACATACATTTTTCTTCAAGTTTTTTGTATGGTTTTCCCAGCGAGTAGATCTGCTTTTTCTGTTCCTTTGGCCAAAGAAGCATACTTTTAGGACTTAAGGGTTAGAGACCATCAGAACACCAGCTCCACCTCTTCCAAGCTGGGTAACCTTGCCAGGACACAGCCAAACAATATACATGGAATAGCTGAATAAAGATATATTCCTTCTTCCAAAGCCAGCATGTCAGATCTTTTAAGAACCTCAGAGATCATCTAGCCCAATGTCGACTTTTTATAGGCAGAGAAATTTGACCAAGGAGAGAGCTGAGTAGGCAAATGGCCAAGAAACGAGTGGCTGTGCTTATTCCAATTGTATGAGCAACTGTCCTGCACAAGGTTCACTGATCATGAAAAAAGAAGTACCATCAGAAGCACTTCTGGCAGACTATTAAGATCTATGATACGGTAATCATTTGAACAACTGTGGTTATTAGTCTTATTTGCAGACACAGTGTTCAATTATGCAGAGCACTCTAGTGCAACAGTCCCATGGAAATTTCTCAGCCACCAGTGCAGAGAGACTATTTTAAATGAATATATTCCTTATTTCCCCAGACCTACTCATAATACACAGGAGACCAACTACCCATGGAAAATCAGTTCACTGCAAGGGGAGGCATGGGAGCTTTAAAACACTTCCTACTGCATGGTAGTCAAATGATTTTTTTTTTAAAAAAGTAATTCTACTTTCTTGCCTTTAGGCGTTTCCAGAAGGCTATATTCAAATCTCCAAGTAAGCAGAGGTTAGTTATTTGGATTTATTTTAGAGAATATCTCTACATAGAAAAATCAATACCTCATTGTCTACAGATCCTTCCTGACACTCACAACTGGTTTTATGTATTTATTTTTGATATGAAGGGAGGCAAGGCATAAAATAAACAGTAATACAGCACATGGCATGCATACACTTGATTCAATTACTGCCATGTGTGGAAACGCTTCTGGAAACCTAAGAATTCAAACCATTAGGTCAATGTCAAATGCCTGTCAGAACTCCTGCTCTCACTATAGGGTCAGGAAACTATTTTTGCCCAAATTCTCCTTTCTCTAGCTGTGTCATCCCACATCTCTTCCATGAAATGTAAGTCCCCTTCTTCTCTCTGAGGAAGGAGGATTGAGTAAAACTACTGCCCACTGGGAGCTTGGCAGAGATGGGGAGCTTTGATCAGAGCAAAAGCTAACCAGGGCATCCTAATTGGCATGTGGTGGATTTTTTTTCAAAATGGCTTCCACACAATTGGCTCAAATGGTACAAAGTGGTGGGTGCAGGCCTTGGAGTTAGGCTGTCCATTGGAATAGATGCTCTCCATTGATGAGAATGTCTCTAGTGGGAGTCTAGAAGGCCAAGCTCTGGCTTTGGTATTGTGTTTTAGCATAAAGGGTTTTTAGGTACGTGTGCCCACATCCTGGAATAATGAACTTCCCAAGACTGTACACTCAGCTGACAAAAAAGCAAGAGCAAGAAAATTAGGAGGAGACTTTTCTTCAGGCTTCCACCTTTTCTTTTCTTGGCCCAGGAAGAAGTTAATTCAACAAAGTTCTCAGCAAACAATACATGAATGGGACACATCTTGAAATAGAGCTGTATATTCACACATGGCCTGTCCTTTGCATAAGTTCATAAATAGATTTTGGTACCACCTCTCCCATGAATATGGTGTCTATTTATATACTGCCATTCCTCCTCCATCACCCTCTTCCCTTAGTGTGCCAACTGCATGAGGGATCCTTCACTTCTTATCAAGTGAACAATGGCGGATAGAATGTTCCCATTTCATGGGAACTTACCCACTTCTTGATATACTACATAGTTTGAATACACTGGTGTAGATTTTTATTCCTAGAAAAAAGTATGGGAATACTTCTCAGGATCCATATAGGAAAGGACATAGGCTCAAAGTCTGCAAATCCTTTAATGTATGAAACCAGCCGTGGGATAATGGAGAAGAATGTTACACTGCTGCTAGAATGTGAGTTATTTATTTATTCAATCAATATGTTCTTACACAAAATTTACTATGTGCCCCTTTGCTAAGCACTGGGGATATAGAGTAAATACAAGAGTCAATTTCTTGCCCTAGTGAAGCTTGCCTTCTTGTGAGAAAGTTGGAGTAAGTAAATAAATATGTCATTTTTTTTTTTTAGACAGAGCCTCAAGCTACCCCCCTGGGTAGAGTGCTATGGCATCACAGCTCACAGCAACCTCCAACGCCTGGGCTCAAGCGAGTCTCCTGCCTCAGCCTCCCAAGTAACTGGGACCACAGGTGCCTGCCACAACACCTGGCTATTTTTTGGTTGCAGCCGTCATTGTTGTTTGGCGGGTCTGGGCTGGATTCGAACCTGCCACCTTAGGTGTATGTGGCTGGCGCCTTAGCCACTTGAGCCACAGGTGCCAAGCCAAAATGTCATATTTTTAAAGGTGATAAATAAAGGGCTGAGCATGGTGGCTCATGCCTATAATCCTAGCACTTTAGGAAGCTGAGGAGGGTAGATCGCCTGAAATTAGGAGTTCAGTACTAGCCTGTGCAAGAGCTAGACCCTGTCTCTAAAACTAGCCAGGCTTTTTGGCAGGTATTTATAATCCCAACTACTCATGAGGTTGAGTCAAGAGGATCATTTGAGCCCAAGAGTTTGAGGTTGCTGTGAGCTATGATTCTATGACACTCTCTGTCTCAAAAAAAAAAAAAGTGATAAAAAAGATGTCATTAAGAGCTGTATGCAGGAGGCTCATGGGCCTCTTGAATGAGGTAGTATTTCATCTGATACCTGAACCTCAACAGAAAACTACCTAAGACAAGAATCAGGAAAACAATGTTCCACGCAGAGGAAAATGGTCAATGTTATGGTACTTGGGCAGGAAAGAGCTTACTGTATTTCAGAATTAGAAAGCAAAGTCATCTAGAAAAAGGGGCACATGGCAAGGAAAGAAGATAATGAGGCTTAAAGAGGTGGCAGGCACCAAGTTTTAGAAATGCTCAGATAAGGTGGACAGACATTTAGGTTTTATTCTATGGACAGTAGGAAACCATTAAAAGGTTTGAAGTAGGGAGATAAGGGTCTCCAGCTGACATCTTTCATTGAGAATCTGGCTAATGTGGGAGGACAAATTGTAAGAGAATGTGCATGGAAGCAGGGAGAAGGGGCTCAGAAGCTGCCACCAAAGTCAGGCAAGAAAGGGTGGTTTGGCCCAGGAGGTTGACAGAGGAGCAGGTAGAGAGATGGAGGGATATTCTCCAAGTCTGGAGATATTGTAAAGGTAGATGATAAATTTGGTGTGAGAGGGATCCCTAGATGTTGGCATAATAATGGTGTGAAATAGATAACAACAATTTGCTCTGAGGTGAACTAAATATAAAGTTTAGGCTCAAGTTCAACCTTTTCTCTATGCAGCCATGGAAAAATCCCCAAGCTCTCTCAGTGGGAGCTGAAAAGGATGAAAGATCTGTAATTCCTTTCTAAGTGGCTATTTTAGTCCATTTTATGCTGCTGTCACAGAATACCACAGACAAGATAATTTATAAAAAACAGAAGTTTATTTAGTTCATGGTGCTGGAGGTTTGGAAGTCTAAGAACATGTCACTGACATCTGGCAAGGGTCATGCTTTGGTGAAAAGGCAGAAGAGGGAAGTGAGCACAGGAGACAGAGAAGGGTGTGGGCCAATCCATCTTTTGATTAGGGGAACAATCCCATCATAACAGTATTACTCCCTTAAAGAGGGTGGCATCCTCCTGCCCTAATCACCTCTTAAAGGTCCCACATCTTATCTTTATAAGGGCAATTGAACTTCAACTTGAGTCTTGGCAAGCACATTCAAACCACAGCAGTAGCCAGCCTCCCAGATGGAGGGATCATAATGAGGGCAACATTTCTGGAGCTGTCAGAGCCCCTAGTGATTTTTACCAGGGGTTCTTAGTATTCACTGAGCAGGGTTTGGACATAGGTGACTCTTATTTTTTTTCTTCTCTACCATGACTTTGAGCTTCACTCCCTGTGGGCCCTTCTAGGGCTAGGAAAGCCGCTAACTCTCCTTGACCTTCCATGATTAACTTTGGATTAGTCTATCCAGAAACTTGTCAGTTCAGATGTTCATTTGTCTGATGGACAAGAAGCTTGTGGGAACCAGGTTGCTACCACAAAGCCATTTCAGGAAAATCAAAGAGCAGCCTGGGGGCTTTTAGAGGCTTATTCATCATAGAGAGCATTTGGGTATATGGTTAATTATATGCTTTATTACGGATGCTAATTTGTGCTGGAAGTTGATACAGTGTGTGTTAGCATTTAGCTTTAGTTAATGAAGTTGGTTAAGCATTCAATATATCACTGAGTTCACAATTTCCCCTATTGGCTAGAACAACATGGTGTAGAAAACTAAGGAGTGATGGTGTTGGAGAAGAGAACACATTCACAGAGCTTCTTCTCTGTGACTCTGGAAGGTCTCCGATGCTGTGCTTGCACTGTTTTAATGTGAGATAATTTTCAGTGGGATAAAAACCTGGGCATGTGTTAAAAGAGAAGTATTGTTGTGATTACTTATTAGCATAGTCATAACGAGCCCCTGTGTGGGCTCCAATGAGACTAAATGGAGCTCTTGATTTCTTCTAAAATACTCTTCATATTTTAAGAAGAGAAAAAGGAAGCTGGCATAAAAAAATATATATATATATTCAGCATGTCCCACTCAGCTCAATTCCTAAGTAAAATCATCACTGATAACTTTAAAATGCAAAGAATAAACAAACTTATATTTGACCTTTTTGGTAAAGAAAATCATCTATTTGCTCTGCTTCCACTGGTGTTGAGAGAGGCCATGTGCAAATCTTTGACATATCAATGAAATAATAGACTCCTGGTGAGCCAATTAATTTTTCTTTCACAGCCAACTTTCATGTTGGACTGAAAGAAGGGGAAAAACAACTCAATGTCCTCCATAAACAATAACTTAAATTGACCCTGATTAGTAAGGCGTTTTTCCTTGGAGCCTAGCTCCAGAGAAATTAGGCACTGGGGAGTCTCTAGAAGGGAAGGAACTGAGCTGCCCACATAGGGACGGTCATCGAGCCCCAAGCCTTGCAGGAAGACTGGCTTAATAGCTTGCCTGAGTCCTTTTCCCTTCCTTCCCCAACCAAGGCTCCATTTCCGTCCATGTGTCCTCTCCTTAACACAGTCCTTGTGAAGTCTTATAGTTTTAATGGGGCAAGTAAGAGGTTACTTCTACTTTTCCTTGATTACTTACTAAACACCAACCTCTATGCCAGGTGTGTGAATGTGATATTTCATTCAATCTTCACAATAGCCATAATGAGGCCTGTGTTCCCAGGATTCTCAAATTTCAGAAGAAAAAAATCAAGGTCACACAGCTGTCTAGGGGAAGAGACTTTTCAGTCTGACTGAATGTGCTGAAGTTCTAGGTTCTAAACCAAAAGTTGGCAATTTTTTTTCTTTCAAGTGCACATAGTAAATATTTTCAGTTCCACAGGCCATATGATCTTTGTTAGATCAACTCACTTTTGTTATAGAGGGAAGGTAGCTATGGGCAAAATGTAAACAGCAGATCATGTTCCACTAAAAATTTATTTATAAAAATGGAGGGGATGGCTGGTGGGCCATAGTTTGTCACCCTTTGTTCCTAAAATGTTGGTCTTTTATTATTTCACTGGTGTCTTTGGTAAAGATCTCAGGCTTTGGAGTTTGACAGAGCCATTCTCTCTCACTTGCTTGCTATGCTTATGTTGAAGAAATGACTCAAACCCTGATAGCTTGGTTTTCCTCATCTGTGAAATGGGCAGAAGGGCAATCTCAAATGGTTGTGAAAATCAAATGGAAGAGTGGATACAAAGTATGAAACGCAGGGCTTGGCACTGGGATAGCTGTTGAATTATAGCTTCAGGTCCTTAGAGGATGGTCTGCTGTGTGTGCTCTGTCTCTGGGGAAAAATCATCAATCTAGGCCTCTCTTCAGTAGCTGAGCAGCCCCAGATACGGCAGGGAATGTTCTTCCTTTCAGTCCTTGTTTCTACCTCCATAAGACCCCTTGGTATTAAGGAACCAAAGTCAGGAGCTTTTACAATGGGACTTCACGGCACTAAGATCCCAAGGTAAATGGGGTCCAAATTAAAGCACAAAAAGGGAAACAAAGACATTTTTAAAATGCTTTTTAGAAATGGTAAGAGACACAAAGAGTCCCTCGCTGCTTTCCATTTGTAAAGATATCCAATTCTGTTGGATTTCCAGTTCTAATCTGCACTAAAAAGCTACAGGGCTACAACAAAGCATCTGGCTCCATCCACTCACTTTCTTTTTTCCCCATAGCCTCTAGCATAAAAATGCAAACCAGAGAGATGCTTTAGAATTGGCTTCTACAATGCTTTTTCTGTCAATCAGCTGCTGATTCTGGAAACACAAAGATTGATCACATGACACAATTTCTGTTAATATCTTTCCTTCTGATTTGACCATCCTAGAGGAACCAGTCCCCAGCTCTTTACTCAGGGCTCCCTAGGGCACAGAACAGTAGGCAATTAAACTTAAGAATTAGGATGAAGTAATGTCAGTGGTGGTGATAAGAAGGCAACGGGCCAGGCATTTTGGGTCCTAGCTCAGCCTCATATAGGAGGAGCAAGCCTTGAGGAGCTGGTCGTTTTGTTTCTCATTAGTGTTGCGCACATTGGTCTGTTTTCCTTTACTGAGACAAGCAAAGAATAATTCATACCTTTCTCTTCTATCACTTGCTTAGTAGATTAAACCCAAAAGAATGTTTCTGCATTAGCTCTTATAACTGCAAAGTCTAAGGACTGTCCTCAGATATGGCTGGATCTGGGAGCTCAACCATGTCATCTAACCTTAGTGTCTCCTCCATCTGTCTTTTCTACCCCTACTGTTGCTCCCATCCTGTCTCTCTCTCGCTCTCTTTCTCACCTCTCATTCCCTCGTGGAATAAGATGGAGAAAAATAGGACACCTAAGCGGCAATAAAAATCTCAAAACTAAGGTGTAGAGCTAGGTTGAGGGTAGTCATAAAATATTTGCTGGAGGAAGAAGTGTGTAAATTTGGAATTATAGTCCTCAGGAGGGGTCTGAAGCAGTGTTTTTGACCTGTGCTCTCTGTATGGAGTCTCTTGGGACTAGTTGCCACCGTGGTTTCCTGGGCTCCATCCTAGAATATGATTACCTGGAAAAAGCCTTGGAATAAGCACTTCTTTAGCAGATTCCCTCCAAATCCTGTGAACACTACAGTTTAGAGCAATCTTAGGTGTAGCAGCCTTTTATTCTGCACAATTCAATAATAAACAGTGATATTAAGGATACACACTGAAACCAGTCCAGGGAAATATCAAATAGGGTGAATGCTTAAAAGAATTTCCAGAGTACTAATTCTGGGAGCCTGTTGGATCTTCCTTCTCTGTAAGCTTCTTGAATAACATACACAGACAACCTTGACTTGCAGGTGAATCCTGCTATAGACAGAGAGCCTCTCACCCCGAGGCCTTAAAAGGAGTCCGTGTCCTCTTTTTCATGCAACAGTGCAGGTAGCATGGAAGCATTCTGAAAAGCCCATCTCTCATTGGCTTTTTCTCTGCATGGCTTGCCTAGAGAAAAAGGTCTGTCCTCAGGACATTTCCATAAGTTCTATTCATCCATCATTCAAATCTTAGAAAGTGCACCGTCCCTAATTCTAGTGGTTCTCAATCCATCTTCCTGCTCCACTATATCCTAATAAGGGCTCTGTAGTTGGCAGAGAGATGGCCGGGTCATCATTCTTTCTCTGCTCCTTTATAATCTGACTGACCTTAAACAAGTTATTTAACATCTCTGAGCCTTAGTTTTCTCATAGGCAACACCTGTCTCACAAGGTGGGCAAGAAGTAAGAGAGAGAATACATAGGAGGCACTTAGCATAATATCTGGCACTTAATAAGTACTCAATAAATATCAGCTGCTATGATTTGGTTTTTCTTATTAATACTCAACCTGTTATATGCACAGAAAGGAGAAATAAAATTTCAATATAAGAAAGTTAATCAGGCTCTTATTTTATTTATTTTAGTTTTTTTTATTTTTATTAAGTCATATACACATAGATCCTGAATACATTTATGCATATGTGGGGTACCATGTGTTGATTTTTTAATACAATCTGATGTGGTTACATCAAACCAATCAACATAGCTTTCACCTCATTTACATGATTATTGTGTTAAGACATTTATGTTCTTCACTTGACAGATTTGACTTGTACCCTGGCAATATGCTCCATAGCTATGGTCCCCTCGCTTACCCTCCCTCTATCAAATCTCCCCCTTCCCACTCCATTTCTCTCCTTCATCCTGGGATATAGTTGTGTTCTATCTTTCATAAGAAAGTGTGAGTAAATATAAGTAGGTTTCATAGAATTACTGAGTAAATTGGATACTTTTTCCTCCATTCTTGAGAGGGAGGGTAAAAGGCAGGACCACCCCTATGGAGCATATGAC
>CAUYQV010153519.1:0-22372 GCA_963574575.1 Galagoides demidoff
CAAACAACAATGATGGCTGCAACCAAAAAATGGCCGGGCATTGTGGTGGGCGCCTGTGGTCCCAGCTACTTGGGAGGCGAAGGCGGGAGACTTGCTTGAGCCCAGGAGTTGGAGGTTGCTGTGAGCTATGAGGCTACAGCACTCTACCCAGGGATACAGCTTGAGGCTCTGTCTCAAAAAAAAAAAAAAAAAAAAGGGAGCATAGAAAAAGGAATCAAGGTCTTTTTGCCTGTACCTCGGTTGAGCTCTCAACAAACACCAATTAGTTGTCCTATAGATAAACCTCTAAGGAGGAATCCTCAAGCTCCCAGGTGATGCACTCTGACTGGTGCCAGGGAAAGAAGCAAGCTCCCCCAGGGAGTCCCGCCCAAACTGTACAATTATTAACATGCTAAGAAGTTGCAGTTCTTCTAAGCGACTAGGATTTCAGGTAGCTTATTAAGCATTCATAGATAACCGATATAAAAGTTATAAAAATTGATGTCAAAAAATTTAAATATTTATTTGAAATTTACAAATTATAAGAACACACCATTTATCGAAAATGATGCAAGAATAGATAGAATATATGAAAAGTTTTATATTTATGAAGTAAGTTGAAACCAGAAGACAAGGTTGCAACATCATTGACGTGCTCTGTAAAAATAATTGTCGGCTTAGAATTTATACTTGACTGATGTTCAGAAATAAATTTAACATAAAGATATTTTCAGGCTAAAATAAAGAGGTCCTGACCAGCAGTCCTGCAAGAAAAGACTCAATAGAAAAGTCTTCAGGTAGAAAAAAACGATGACAGGACTAAAGGAAATTAGGCAGGGAGGAGTGCTGGAAAAAGGATAAATATTTGAGAAACTCTGAATAAACATTGACTGTTTGAGCCATAAAAGCAATGCCACGTGGCGATAAAATATTTAAATTTCATGAAACAGAGTTTCAAACAGAGTTTTCTGTGTTCTTGCACGGTCCTATAAATAGAAACAGTACTAATTTAAGGTAAGTTGTAATGAGTCAAGAATATAAGTAGTAATCCCTAGATAAGCACTATGAAGTAAACTTTCTACGATAATGGACAAGTTCCATAATCTGTACTCTCCTACGCAATAACTCTCAGCCACATGTGGCTGCTTTACATTTGACATGTGGTTAGTGCCACTAAGTGAATGACTTTTACCTCTACTTATTCTAATGTTAATTTAAAGAGCCACATTTAGCTAGCAGTAACTGTACTGGACAGTGCAGCTCTTAAAAAAAAAAAAAGGGCATTAAAAAGAGCAAGAGAAAATTCACTGGGTACAGCCCACAGTATCTGTGTGAAGGGCACATTTACATGTATTAACTTTGACTCCATCTATAAAAAAACAAAGTAGGTAAACAAAACATGTGTACCCCCAAATATTCTGACATTTAAAAAGAAATATGTAAAATTTTTAAAAAGAGTAAAAGAATATAGTAGTGTAATTGAAAAGTTGATGGAAAGGGAAAAGGTAACAATTTCTTGAAGCAAGATTTATCTAAAATGAGACAAAAAGGAAAAGAAACAAGAAAGAAAACAATGTGACAATAAAAATGAAAATCGTAAGATAGTAGATTTAAACGCAAATTTATTTGAAATTATATTAAATGTGAATGGAGGAGGCATCTCAACAAAAGTCTGTGAGTAGGCCTGGTGCCTGTAATCCTAGCACTCTGGGAAGCCTCGGCGGGTGGATTGCCTGAGTGTGTAGGTTCCAGACCAGCCTGAGCAAGAGCAAGACCCCCATCTCTAAAAATAGCCAGGCATTGTGGCAGGTACCTGTAGGCCCAATGTGCGAGGCTGAGGCAAGAGAATCACTTAAGCCCAAGAGTTTGACCCTGCTGTGAGCTATGATGCCCAGTACTCTACCACGGGTGACAAGTGAGACTCTGTCCCCAAAAGATTGTCAGAGCAATGTGTGTGTGTGTGTGTGTGTGTGTGTGTGTAGCTTCTAAAAGATATACCCCATATGTAAAATCACATAAATAATTAAAGCCATAAAAATATATACCATATATACACTAAGAAAATTTTAAAAATGTAAGGCAAAGTGTATGGTTAGTGATTAAAGAGGGCATTTATGATCCTAAGAGCCGTCTCAACAGAAAGATATGAAATCTTAAATGCATGCACACACAATAGCACGGCCTTAAAATATAGAAAGCAAAACCTAACAAAAACAAAATGGAAAATAGGGAAAACTACAATTGTATTTCATAACACTTGATGGCACCTAATAAAACAAGGAGTCATAGATGGTTTGACCGAGATTACCCCGACTGACCTACCTGGCCTAGTAAACATTAACTGCAGAAATACACGTTCTTTTCAAGTGTATATGGAACTTTCCCAAAAATTTCAATCAAAAATGTGGGGAGGGGAGAGAATGAGAATTAACAAGCGAATTCTAAAATATATTTGGAAACTAACAACCAATAACCTACAGGCAGTCTTAAAGAGCAAAGTGAGATTTAAACACTTCCAGAAATAAAGACTTAACCATGAAGCTACATTCACTAAGATAGCTTAGTATCTGTGAAAAAGGATAAACTAACATTTGGAATAAAATAGAGCACAGAAACAGAACCGCAAATGCACATCTTGAATTATGAGAAAGGTGTTTCTGCAGGGCATTGAGAAAAGGAGTGGTTCAAAACGTTGTTAAGGGCGGAGAAGTGAGCTTCTGAGTTTCTGTGAATTCAGAGGACCTGTCTGCCCTGGGGCATGTTTATATGGCAGGATTCCTTTACCCAGAGCCTCCTGGAATCTACAACCCCTTCCTCAGCCATCCCTCACCCTAAGATGATTTTTCTGCTTCTCATTAGCTCTTTATGTGAACTTTATTGTATTTTATGACATCCTTTTAGAAAGGCACTCAATTTAAGACATATATTTCATTTCAATTGTGTGAGTTGTGTTGAGAGAAACAGAAAAATAAATAAAATGTCCACGCTACCAGCCCTAAGCTTCTTATGTAATTTCTGGTTTTGCTGAAGAACTGTTTTGACAAATAGAGTGGTTAGAAGCATTGATTGTGGAATCAGAAAAATGTGTATTTGAACACTGATGTCGTCATTCAATGCCTCAAGTTTCCTCATCTATAAATTAGGAGGATCACCTGAAGCAAACTTGCCATAAAGATGATAAAGCTTATGCTTTGCAACACGTGCATAAGGCCCTTCCTATCTCTAAAGCTTTATAAAAGCTAAGCTACTTTGTTTTTAAAGATCATTAATTAAATGATTTTCAAAAAGCAAAAAAAAAAAAAAAATGCTAAAATACTTTTACACTCTTTTTCTTAAAGCACCCCTTTCCCAGAATTTTATAAGCTTCATGTCCCTTCCACAAAACCCAGCTCTTGATGTTAACATTAAACATATATGTCTGCGAAGAGAATTAGATAGGACTAGAATAAAATAGGATAAAACTTTTTCCCTTCTCCTTTATCCTTCTCCCTTGTTTCTATTTTGTAGTTTATCCCTCTCTGGGGGAAGGTTTTTGACCCCACTCTCAACCCTAGGTCAGAGATAGGGCTTTCTAAGAACTCTGTATTTCTCCTTGCTGACATTTATCAAAATTATAATTAAATCTGGGTACCTGGGAGGTTAAGGCAGGTGGATTGCTTGAGGCCAGGAATTTGAAACCAACCTCAGCAATGCAGCCAGACCCAGTTATCTACAAAAAATGAAAAAATTAGCCATTGTGGTGGTACACACCAGTAAACCCAGCTACTATGGAGGCTATGGAAGCAGGATCATTTGAGCTTAGGAATTTGAAAGTGCAGTGAGCTATGATGACGCCACTAAACTCTAGCCCAGGCAACAAACAGAGTGAGAACCTTTCTCAAAAAAAAAAAAAAAAGCAAAAATGTTGCTTATAATTATTTCTATAGTTGGTTGCATTCATGAATGTATTTTCTGCTAGAGTGTAAACTCTATGAAAGGGAGGTCTATAGCTATTGTGTTTATCATACGTCTCCTATACCTATAAATGATTTAATGTCAATAAGTTATTTAACTTATTACTAAGGGATTAATAATGAAATACTATCTGGCATCCAGTAAGTACAAATAAATAACTACTATTTTCTATCATGTACAACTACTTCTCTAATATACAAGAAAAACTATAATTAATAAGGTTAAAATTACAACTAAATGCACAAAATGAGTTATTTTATTTTATTTCACATTTGACAAAATCACAGACCCCTCCAATGAAAGTCTGTCCATGAAGATGAAAACTTTAAATTTACACAATTACCACCATACAATTTACTTGTGGATTGTATTTTAAAATATCTAATTTAAATATCTAAACTATTTTAATGGTCATGGAATATTTTTATTACTCCAGACCGATGTTACTACGTAATTTATCTTATATGAAAAAGGTCAAAACTCAGGTAATAAAGTTAGTGTGTACCCACTGAAAATAGCAATGAAGGGAAATAAATGCCCCTTTGAACTTAAGCTATGGGTCGGAATTGGGTTCAAGTTCATGCTCAGACACCTATTGGTTGTTTAGGGAAAGTTGCTTAATTATTCTAATTTTTAGTTTTCTCATGAAATCCTGATAAAACACACTTCACATTGGTGTAGCAAACATTAAGTCAAAGAATAAAAACCTATCATAATACAAAGCATAAAGCGTGCATTAATTGTTATCTATTTTATTTTAAAAAACTACTTATAAATCTCTCCTCACTAAAAATGTAAATCAGTTATTTTACAGTAACAAAAAACATCCTTTATTTCATTGCAAAGGAAATCTCTATAAGTATGACACAAGAAGATCGACTTTATAACAAAATAGAACTTTGTTAGCCTCTAACTTAGAAAAAAAGGCAATTAATAATATGGATTAGGAACACATGCAATAGTAATTATCAGGAGCAGATTATATTTCTTTCAATATTCCTTTTGGAATAGCAACAGCATTATATCAGAGCTTTGTATGTTCGAAATCAAGGATGAACGTATTTTCTGTGATTTGAAAACACTGTCTGCACATTCTGGAATTAGAAAATGCCCCTGAACATATTCCAATAATCATACGGGCAATGTGGAATGTTGTATCCTGAGAAAGTAGAAAACTTCTCATGAGAATGTTTGAAATGTCACTGCGGTTCATTGTAGATCAGAGTGCAGGTGGCTCTACAAAGAGTCTGCTGGAGGCTCTGTGTTTACACAGTTGTTGCTTCCAGGATGGTATTGATTGGCCAGGCAACTAGTAAAACAAGCAGCTCCGCTTTCATCTATGTGCATTTGGGAGCTTCTAAAAGATAGAAAAGTGGTTTTAATTAGGATACGTTCCTTTTCACTTATTTTATTTTTAATTCTTTTTTTTTTCTTACTTGACCATTCCAGCCCATATCCCTCTAATATTTCAGACCCTCTCTCCCTGGTCATGATTCCACCCCCCAGATGCTTTACAAGGCAAACAATTTTGAGGAAGATGTCCCTCCTGGATCACCAAGACGGACGAAAACCTTAACATCAGTAAAACCAACATGCTCTTTTGCATTTCATCACTTTCTATTTAGGGATGTTTATTGGACTTATATTTTGAAGCTATGTGAATCAAAGTTTCTTACTTTGAAAAGGACTAAAATTTCTATTGGAATCTGTGAAAAACACTCTCGGCCTAAGACGTTCTAGTATTTATATGATAGCTCCTGGCTACACAAATGTGCATTGTCACCACGTATCTATCTAATAGGCAGTGATTTTGTGTATAAAAAATACATTTCACATAAATAAAAATTATATAGAATTCAGAAACAATTGTTTAAATATGTAAATTTGTATTTTTAGAATTTTTTCTATAGGTTCTCTTCAATTAATACTTCATATTTCCTCATTTTTTAAATATTTCATTCTTTCTCCATTTTCTTTCTTTTTTTATAAAAAAATCATTCATAATTTCTAAAATTATAGTTCAAAGGCTATAAACAGAACTCATTAAATAGCTGTACAGAATATACTATGGAGTGAGGAAGTTGTTTGTTTTTCCAAGGAATCTTTCAAAACTGGAAAAAGATGGCAAATATTAAACTCTGACAGCATAGATTATCAATAGCATATAAACTGGAAATAAAGGTGTTTGCCAAGAGGAGCATAAAATGTGAAAGTGCTAGTATGGTCATCAGCTAGCTAAGAAAATGAATCAGCACGTAAGTATTGTACCTTTGGCTCAGATAAGACAAATGTTCTTTTGTTTATAATTAAAATGTCTTAATAAGCTAAAGAAAAAATAAAGAGAATGCACTTTCATACATTTTAAGCTATCTTTTTGAAATATGAAAGCTGGGTATTGAAAGCATTTTCTTATCATGTGATTTAATTAATTTGAATGAACACACATGTAAAAGAAATCATAGATCATCAAAATTCTGTAGAGGAAAGGTAATGTATTAGACCATAGTGGTTCTCATCATGTGGTCCCTGAACCAGCAAGAATCAGCAGCACCCAGAAACTGGGTTGAAATGCAAATTGTCAGGCACTACCCCTGACCTAGTGCATCAGAAACTCTGGGCGTGAGGTCACCAATTACTGTCGTAATAACCTCTCCAGATGATTCTGATGCATACTCTGATTTGAGAATCACTGGTAAACTGGCTAATAATACTTACTCTGAAGACAGATTGACAAGTTGGTCCCAGCTTTGCCACCTACCAGTTGTCAAGTCTCTTTAACATTTTTCTTCCACAAAATGGGAAAATATTATTGTCCCATAGTATTGTGAAAATGAAATGAATTGATATGTGAAGAGAAGATAGGCCATTTTTTGATACAGAGAAAACACTCGGTATGTATCATCAATTGTTACGTATTTGAAGTCAAGCTCCATTGATGCAAAGTGATTTGATCAAGGTTATGCAACTCGTCACACTTATGGAATAAGTTCCCAGATTTTCCTACTCATAAACAATGTTCTTTTCACATCTGTGGATTTGCTAAAGATCATCCACTACGTGTAGTAGACTAACCACATATACCTATGGTATTTTTATAAAATATATTTATCAGTGTGAATCTTCATTGTGCATTTTCAATGATGCATGAAGAAAAAGCTATTGGTACCCTTTTCATAAAACTATTAAGAAGTAAGCTTTTCATCTCTCTGTATTTTTTTTAACATAGTGATAACCACAAATTACCTTAATTCAGTACGAAGAGCGTGTGCCATAAATTATGGAAAGGTTAGTGAATGGAAAATAAGAAGATCGGCATCTACTGCAATAACCAGTAGAAAACTATAGCTTGTAATTTATATCAGTAGCAAGAGAGTCAAGTGCCTCTATTAGAATATGTTTGGAAATTTAGAGAATGGAAATAAGTAAAAATTACAAATAAGCATTAATATGCATGCGTATATAAAGAAGGTACTTTACCATAGAAATCTAAAATGGTACAATAGCTCAGACACAATAAAAGTGAATTTCTCTTTTATATAATAATCTACTGCTGGAGTTCAGAGACCCCCAATGGGTAGATTATCTCCCTCGGTTAATTCAGCTACAAAGTCTCCTTTTATCTTTTGGGTTTAGTATCTCCAACAGGATTGCTGTAATTTTCACTCTGTTGGCAAAAGTGGAAAAGAACATGGAGTGGACACACCCACTTTTAAAAGCTTTAGCCCAGAAGTTGTATATCCTCCGTGTCAACACTACCATATTCTCTTACCCAGAACACATTTATCTGGTCGCCCCTAACTGCAGGGAAGCCAGGAATGTGGGTGAGCTCTTCACTAAGTACAAAAATCCAGAGTCTATCCACTTATTGGATGCCAAATATAGTGTCAGCTGAGTGGCAGGCAAACAATACATTTAGATACAGCAATTGAAATTTTTTTTCCTCCTTTGTGGAGGTAAATCATAAGGTTACTCTAAAATTTCTTCATCCAGCAAAAGGAGATAAAAAACTCCCTATTACTCCACAGGAATGCTGAGAGTATGAAGTGAGAATATGTATTATTTCAGCGTAGCCTGCTATCTTGCAGAGTAAGGGGCCACCAAGTCTTATATGCATATATCTCAAAAAGAAAAAAGGATTGGAGGTAGTGAAAGGCAATGGGAGTAAAGGAAATGGTGCCCAAGTTTGAGAATGTAAAGTAAAAACAAGTTTATATATTTTAATATTTATCAGAATTTTTTTAAATAATTACTATTTTAATTACGAGTTCTTTCGAGCATTTCTTAAGGTACTCTAAGTCATTAAAGCTTATTAGCATTTTAATTAGAGAAAATCCAATTTCAGTTTAGTGCATATAGTTTTTATTTCCCCAGTTTAGAAGCAACATATGGCTTCAGAGTCCTTAAGTCCATGACCAAAACCCTGTATCCCGAAGAGTGCTCATTTGCTTATTTTTGCTTTGGAATCAGATCAGGATGCATTAGCACAAATATCAGTACCCATACCTAAATTACTTTTATGAGAAAATTGTTTTTAAAAATTGTGCTCAGTGAGTAGGGCGTCGGCCCCATATACTGAGGGTAGTGGGTTCAAACCTGACCCTGGCCAAACTGCAACAAAAAAAAATAGCTGGGTGTTTTGGTGAGCACCTGTAGTCCCAGCTACTCGGGAGGCTGAGGCAAGAGTATCGCCTAAGTCCAAGAGCTGGAGGTTGCTATGAGCTGTGACACCACAGCACTCTACCAAGGGCAACTATCTCTTTAAAAAAAAAAATTGTTGCTAGACTTTCTGGGGGATCTCAGAATGCTGACTGTTTACAGTGGACTGAGCCACATCCCCTCAGGCCAGGGTCTATAGCTTTATGGAGACCTGTGAGCTAACTTAGTATGACTTAGCTAGCCAGGCCAACACTGAGTGCTACAGATAGACCCCAAGTCAGGTCAGGCAGACTTCAGAGGCCACACGCTTAGACTCAGGCCCAGGTAGTGGTTGTAACAGAGGGTCCACTACCCAAGGTCCAGTTAGGTCCCAGCCACATGTTACCTAGACAGTAAGAAGCCCCAAGAAGGCAAGAAGTTAGGAGCAAGGCAAAGAGGGAAGGGAAACATTTTCAGGAAAAAAAAAATGTGGCTCACGTTTTTAGAAGCAAGTCAGGTTTTATGTCACGGAGGGTCTTCAAAAGCAGCCCAGGCAGTAGTCCAGGTTTATAGTTATTTTGTATTTACAATCATGAGTTACACCACATGCCCTCATGAAGCTGGGCATTGCTGAATTCCAAGTTGGCCTTCAGTAGCAAAGACTTACATTTTGAAAGAAAATTTAAAAAAAATAAATTGTTAATCAACCACTTGACTAAGGTGACCAGACGTCCCACTTTTGGAGGGACAGTCCCAATTTTTAACAATTTGTCCTGAATCCTGTGGCATTTTAAAGAAGTCCCAATTTTTGGAAAGAATGCACGACAATCTAGGGAAGGGCAGGACAATGGGAAGGGAATATACCAGCTGCTGAAAAGGTTAATGTAACTCTATTTGGGAATGAAGAGGTTAATGTAACTTCATTTGAAAATGAAAAGGCTAATGTAAATTCCCTACTCCCCTCCTGAGCAAGGTCACCCAGGTGGACCAGGGCCCTACTCCTTTGAGCCAAGGTGCTGCCTTATACATAACTTTTTTTTAATGTATTATATTTGTAAATTGTACTTATGTTGAAATTTAAAAAAAAAATCACAATACTATTTTTGCATTCTATGAAAATTTTTGTTGCTCCATATAGACCAAATTTTTAATCAAGAACACACCCCTCCTCCGCCCCACCCCCATCAATGGTGTCCCACTTTACCAATGTTAAAATCCGGTCACCTTACGCTTGACTTACTATCTTTATAATATACATTTTTCTATCAAAGTGAAACTTTTATTAAAGGCACTTTTATTAATATATGTGTGAAATATAATTGTAACTCTTTGTCAATTAAGAGAAAATAAACAGAATATGGTTATCATACCAAGAATATGCCACTCAGTATGTGCCATCCACTGAGCATCTCAACGTATACAAAACCATTATAGAGCGTGATGTCAATACTGTCAACCAGGCAGTCTTTATCCTGACCCTTAGGGTCAGATGTCTTGATCTTTGTACCAGAGATTCTATTAACATTCAATATAAAATTTACTTTTTTAAAAAACCAACACAATAGTGAATATTAGAACTGCAAGTTTATATAAAATTTTAAAGGGAAGTAAATACAATTTAAAAGAATGTCATGATCTATCTGGCTAAAAAGACTAAATTCATAAAAGAGATAAAAGGAAATTTAAAAACATTTTAGAATCCTACTAGGACAAATCCTTGTTTAGAGGCTCTTAAGGCTCTATTTGTTTTCTCTAGTCAGCTTGAAATTCTGCCTGCAATGTCAAGAAAAGATTCTCAAGCAAAAATAGGAAATATTTGAACTAAAATAGTCGAGAATAGATGACTTCCTTTGCCATTCTGATAGCTCAATGTATTTCCACATAGGGCACACACCTTAAAGTATCTAGGAAATGAGACCATCACGGAGCACACAAGGGTGTACAGAATGAATGATGGGTGACCGGCAGGGGGGAGGAAGGCTCTACTTCTTCTGAATATGCATTGGGTTATGTACACAGTTTCCCCTCTATTGCGCTTGTGAATTGTATAACATTAGCAAGAGCATATCCCAAGTTATGCTATCCTGTGTGAATTAAAAGTAGTTAAACAGAATTTTTAAGGAGCTTCAATACCTCAAGCTTGACGTTTTCAATTTAGATTTGGAACTCTGCAATCCTTCCTTCACAGACACAGATGCACACATTCAGAACTTTTTTATTCTTTGCTAACATTTGCTCCCCACACCTCTAAGGGGCCTTAATGGCAACTAAACTCTCTTAGAGCATTAGGCCAGCATTTGCATACAAATAACTCAAGTGGTAGTTGTTCAGTAAATATTAGTTACTACCTCCCGTCTCAGAAATATGTGTACTATTATTAAATGATTTTAAAATCTGATCATTTTTAAGTCTATAGCTCCATGAAATGAAATTTAAATTTAAAAAATCAGATTTTATGACAGGTACTTGGAGACAGATTGGGGGGGGCAACCCAGGTTTCAGGAAGTCAGACCAGGCTGAGCAAAGTACTGATGCCCATTGTCCCAGCACTTCAGGAGGCAAGAGTATCACTTAAGGCCAAGAGCTTGAAACCAGCCTGGGCAACATAGGAAGAGCTCCCCTCCCATTTCTATAAAAACAAAACAAAAAGGGAAAAATAAGTTAGGGGTGTGGTGGCATGTGCCTATAGTCTGACTACACTACTCAGGAGACCACTGGAGGATCCCTAGAGCCCAAGAGTTTGAGGTTACAGTGGGCTGTGATTACAACCCTGCATTGCTGCCTAGGCAACCAAACAACACCCTATCTTTAGGGGAAAAAAAAAAAACCAAACACATAGGAAAGAAGAAGTGGTCAGACTACACTTATCTCTTTGTTCAGTTTATGCACAAAGATTTCTTCTTAAATCAGTGCTTCAGGAACTACTATGGTGAAGGGCCAGGAGTCTTCCTCCCCAGTCTCCACCAGAGCCACCTGCTTTTGCTACATTTTATATCATGTACTTGCATCTCCTGGTATTCTCAATTTCTCTACTTTCTCCTCATGAAGGAACAGATAATCCAAGGCTAGAGTGCCAGCCCCTAGACGTGTGGAACTAGCATCATTTCAGGACACTTTATGAGAAAATTAGTAGTGCCTGAACTTCTAATTATTCTTAATTGTATTAATTGTCAGCAGAAAGTAAATGTAGTGTCTGTGCTATTTTAGGTAACAGGGTTTGCAATTCTATAAACAATGAAATGGAGTACATGTGCAGGCCGGGAAGGAACTCATTTTTAAAAGTCTTAGATGTCAGTTCTAATCAGAGGTGACCCTCTCCTGGTTTGTTTCCTGGCAGCTAACTCGATAGCCTGACAATCCAAGAGATTTTCTTGACCAGACACAGCTATACCTTCCAGAGTTCAAAAAATCAATGGCCATTTTCTAAAGGGCAAGTAGACTGGGGATGGAAGATATAGGTGCACATTTTGATTCAAATACTACTAAAATATAAAGGTTTTGATCTAACAGCTACCATTCCAAGTGCTACACATTCCATGCCAGATTCTTTTTTCAAATATCCTTTTCTTTAACACAACTTTGTAACTGTTATTTGCATTTTGTCCAGAAAGACAATATTATTTCTATTCTATTTCTTCACAATCACATATCCAGAGGCACTCAGGAATCCTGACTTCTGCAGACCCTTCACTAGGGCAGAGTCAGTTCCCTGCCTCACTGGAGAGCATGCACTGGATACTGCATTAGCTAAAATATACACCAGGAACTACTTTTTTCACCTTTTGACTCAAATCCAAAATAAGGAAAAGTAAAGCTAAATAAAAGAATGTTAAAAAATAAGAAGTACTTTAAACCACCTACGTGGATTTCTTACTATTTAATAACAACAAATTCGGGACCCATATTTTAAAGGTCAATATTTCCATTCTTCCCTGAGCTATAAATAAATGTCTTATGGTAAGACTGAAAATTTTGGTCTTAGTATTGCCTAACTTTGAGAAAATCCAATGTGCTGGGATATATTCCTGAGTAGATACTTAAAGCCATTAAACATGAAGCATTGGTTTTCTCTAGTTAAGAATGACAGCTACCATTATGAATGAGCTTATTTTATTTTGACATTCTTTCAGCTTACGTGCATTTGATTGAATTGTATTTATGCTGTTCTGTTTACCATGGAAAGTTAACCAACCTGCACGCTAAACATGTGTAAATTACACTGGGCATTCAAATTTCTTTATAAAAATCAGGATCTGTAATACTGAACTTTCAAAATAAGAAGACTTTCACAGTAGAGCAGTAGTTTCTCAAAGACGGAGCTTTTGTGAGGGAGGATACAAGGAAATACAGGGATAAAGGATAAAGGGATACAAGGAAATTTGGGAGGTGATGGATGCTTACTAATAAGTCAAAATATCAAATTGCACATGTTAAATATGTGTCAGTGAGACCTAGATAAAACTATGGAAAGAAAGAATAAAAAGAACAAAAGAACAAAGAGGGAGGGAAGAAAAGAAGGTCTCATAATTTCCTAAAGGGAATCATGTCTGAATTTGATTATATATAACAATAAATGCCAAACTCTATGTTCACTGTAAACTGAACCTTAGAGATGATTATTTACATATTGGAGAAAGAAGCTGGGCTGACAGTAGAAATAAATTCTGTTTGCAATCCTCTAAGTAGAATAGAAATCCCCAGTAATGAGCCCTAGTTAATGTATTGGAGTGAACCCAGCGATGTGTCCAAGTGATGTCACCAATTTCATTAGCTAATGAAATATACTATGAAAAGAACCTTACCTACCATGATTACAATTAAATACAGAAGCTCAGTGGATTTAATCTCTTCCTCAACTCTAAGTATCTAAGATACATCTCATGGTATAACTCAGTTTTTGGAAAAACTACGCAAAACCATCTTTGTCGCATAATATCACATGTGGCCCGATATAATAGTCATATGCCACAGAATGACATTTTGGTCAATGATAGAGCACATAGCACATACAACAGTGAACCTGTAAGACTTTAATTTGACTGTACCTTTTCTTTGCTTAGATGCACAAATACTTACCACTGCTTTACAATTGCCTACAGGACTCAGCACAGTATCACGCCATCCACGTTTGTCGCTCAGGAACAACAGGCTATACCATACAGCGTAAGAGTGTAGGAATGAGGCTGTACCATTTGGGTTTGTGTAAGTACATTCTATGATTTTCCCAAAATACCTAATGCCACATTTCACAGAATGTATCCTCTTCCTTAAGTCATATACGACTCTACTTGGGAACTTTTATCTTTGCTGATCACAAATTATAGATAAAAATAAGCAGACAACCCCAAACTCTTAGTTTCTTCCTCAAACTTTCCCGCATCTTTTCCAGTGACTAGGCTACCAACAGGCTGGGGCACGAAAATAAGTGGAAAGGAACCTGAATTTTGACTGAAAGAAAACACAAATATTATACAAATGGAAAAGAATAAAACCCAAAACATTCCAAACGCCCTAATTTTGTTTAATTCATAACAGAAGAATACAACCCTTAAAATAACTAATTTTATTTGTATCCATCTCTTTGACATCTTCGTTGAACTGCAAAACCAGATACCTCGCAAACGGAATCTGTGGTCCAAACTTTGCTTGTCCAAGAGAGTCCTCTGGCTACAATGTCCTCTTCTCTCCACCCTGTCCATGTTGAAATCATTTTTTTTTATCCTGCTTTTGAAACATTATGGGGACTGAATTTTAAGTGAAATATACACTGATATAAATCTAAATTTTTGCCAAACGTTCAGGCAAAAATCACATTAAATTCAAAGACTACTTATTGAGTTACCGACAATTTGCCTGGTCCTCTGCCAGTTAGAAATTTCTGCAAGTTGACCCCTGGGATTGTGACCAACTGGTCAACATAGGGAGGTGGTCGACATAAGGAACTAGGCCTACTGTACTGATATATCCAGTCTATGACAATTAGTTCCACCTTCCCTGCATGACATGCCCGGTAAAGCCACAGAAACAGTCCCAGCCACAGAGCAGGCGTTGCCGCAGACTCAGTCTGAGACCGGGTCTGGAACAGAAGTGGACAACGATGAAGCAGTACCAGAGCTAGAGGAGCAAGATTCCACACAGCAACGGCCAGCACCGCTGGCAGCAGCAGCTGAAATCAATGAAGACCCAGCCAGTAAAGCAAAACAGCGTGAAAAGAAGGCATGGAAGGCCATGTCCAAACTAGGTCTTTGACAAGTTACGGGAGTTACTAGAGTCATTATCTGGAAATCTAAGAATCTCCTCTTTGTCTTCACAAAACCGGACATAGTTTCTGGTGAAGCCAAGAAACCTACGTAGTTTTTGGTGAAGCCAAGATTGAGGATTTATCTTAGCAGGCACAGCTAGCAGCTGCTGAGAAATTCAAAGTTCAAGGTGAAGCTGTTTCAGACATTCAAGAAAACACACAGACTTGAACTTGTACAGAGGGGAGTGAGGAGGAAGAGGTTGATGAAGCAGGTGTGGATGTTAAGGACATAGAATTGGTCATGTCACAAGCAAATGTATCAAAAGCAAAGGCAGTCTGAGCTCTGAAGACCAACAGTAATGATATTGTAAATGCTGTTATGGAACTAACAATGTAACCATCAAGAAAAAATATGAGGACTTTTTTGGTGTTTCAAAAGAGTAACTGCAGCTTGGTTTGAAATTTGTACTGTTTCTGTCATTAATAAGATTATGGCTTGTTGGATGAAAAAAATAAGAATATTCTGTTAGCCTCAGGTCTAGATTTGTATCCCAACCTTGAAGGCTTAGCACATTAGTTCTATTGCATTCTATTGGCACACACATATATACATATACACATACACACATATATACACATATGGGGGGGGGTAGAAAAGAATTTGCAGCTGTCATTACCATAAAACCCTAGTAGATTCCACTAGGGTGACCAAAGATTTCTTAAAAATTGAATAATCATTAATGATAATCATTATTAACTATTAATCAAGTTAATCATTATTAACTTGAGTTTTAAAAAATATATTTACAGTGTTTAATTCTTGTTGCAAGTTTTTATCAACACTCAAATTGTCATA
Source organism: Galagoides demidoff (assembly GCA_963574575.1). Lineage (NCBI taxonomy): Eukaryota > Metazoa > Chordata > Mammalia > Primates > Galagidae > Galagoides > Galagoides demidoff. The sequence continues at coordinate 15,666 of CAUYQV010153519.1, forward strand.
CCTTTGGCCAGTTGAGATACCTATAGGTTGGATCTTGTGACTTTTTGAGGTGACTCCATTAGTTTTTTGTTTTAAATTCTTTTATTGTGATAATATATATATATACACAGACATGCACACACATAAAATTTGCCATTTTAATCATTTTTCAGAGTACAATTTATTGGTATGAATTACATTCCCAATATTATACAGCCAACATCACTACTTATAAGACTTCTTCATCATGCCAAACAGAAACTCTGCAACCATTAAACGAAAATATCCCTTTTTCCCCCTCGCCTAGACCTGAGTAACTTCTCATCTACTTTCTTTATGATTTTTGCCTGTTCTAGGCATTTCATATAAGTGGACTCATGTAATATGTCCCTTAATTTCTGGCACTTTTATAATTTTAATTTTGTTTTCAAGTTTTGTCCATGTTCTAGCATGTATCGGAACTTCATATCCTACATTTTGTGTATTCATGTATTGAAAGACACTGGGGTGTTTTCGTTTTTAATTTTTTTGTGCGTATACTCCAAAAGTACAGCTGAACAAAATCACTGAGTCATATAGTAATTTTGTGTTTAGCTTTGTAAGGAACTGGCAAACTATTTTCCATAGTGGGTACACCATTTTACATTCCTATCAGAAATGTATTTTCTGTTTTCTGATACTCTAGTTATCCTAGTAGGTGTGAAGTGGTATCTATACAGAAATGTTCATGGTAGCAACAGGTAAAAGTGAAAAAAAATTGAACTAGGCATCTGAAAAGAATAAACTGAATTATTTATACAGCAGAGTATTGTAGAGCAGTTAAAACAAATGGGTAAGATTGCATCTCCCATATGGTTTAATTCTCAAGGGTTGGATGGAAAGGATTGGATCAACAAAATATTTGACATATGACTGGTATGAAGAATTATTAGATAAATTGTTCTGTCATTTGGAAAACAGTTTTATAATATATCATACAATTAAAAATTCAAGGTCAGGTGTGTTAACTCATGCCTGTAATCCTAGCCTGTAATCTGGGAGGCTGAGATGGGTAGATTGCTTGAGCTCAGGAGTTTGAGACCAGCCTGAGCAACAGTAAGACCTTTAAAAATAGCTGGATGTTGTGATGAGTGCCTATAAATTCTAGCTACTCATGAGATTTAGGCAAGAGAATCACTTGAGCCCAATAGTTTGAGGATGCTGTGAGCCATGATGGCAGGGCACTCTACTAAGGGTGGGAGAGTGAGACTCTGTCTCAAAAAAAAATTATATAATCTGCCACTCAGCAGTATGTTTACTACCTTTATATATATTGGGAACATATATATGATCTTCATGCCAGCACTGGTCACAATACCAAAAGTTTTAGAAACAATAAGAATGCTCTATGAAAAAAAAATAGATGAATAATCTCTGTATTCATTCAATGGAATACTGTATAGCCTTCATGCAATATGCCGTGCTATAGATCAGAAATTTTTTGCTAAAAATTTCTTTAGTTTTATTTTTCAGAGAACTTTGAGGTATATCTTATATATAAAATCAACTCATTTCGAGACATTTCGATTTTTAGTGGCTTTGTTGAGCAGTGTATCTGTCATCATATATGTTTTAGAACATTTTCATTCACCTTCTTCCCACATTAAGATTCCTCCTGCTCATTTATAGCCAATCGCTGTCTCTGCCTCCTACACTCCCCTGGCAACCACTACATTTGCCATAAATTTGCCTTCTATGTATATTTTATATAAAAGTAGTTTACAGTATGTGGTCCATAAATTTGCCTTTTATGCACACTTTATATAAAAGTAGTATACAATATGTGGTCGCTTTGTCTAATTTATTTCATGTAGAGCAGAGGTTCTCAACCTGTGGGTCATGACCCCTTTGTAACAATGAAAACACATCCTATATATCAGATGTTTATGTTATGATTCATAATAGTAGCAAAATTACAGTTATGAAGTAGCAACAAAAATAATTTTATGGTTGGGACAACATGAGGAACTAACTATTAAAGGGTCACCTCATTAGTAAGGTTGAGAGCTGCTGAATAGAGTAATGTGTTCAAGTTTAATCTGTGATGGAGAATGTCACTATTTTATTCCATTTTATTGCTGCATAGTATTCCTTTGTATGGATAAAACGCAAATTGTTACATATTTTAGTTCTTTCTCCTTTTTGACTGTTATGGTTAAGGCTGCTTTGAACATTTGTCTGCAAGTCTTTGGGTGCACATATTTTTATTTCTCTAACAATGGTATTGGTAGATTGTGTGGTGCTTTTGTGTTATAGTTTTTGAGAAACTGTCAAATGGTATTCCAGACCAAGTGCACATTTTACATTTCCATTAGCAGAGTGTAAGGATTCAATTTCTACACATACCTTTGCCAATATTTATTTTGTTATAAAGGTTCTCTGTAAATTTTGCATACAAGTTCCTTATTTCATATATGTTTTGAGAACATTGTTTTCTAGTCTTCTCTTGTCTTTTCATTTGCTTAATGGTGTTTTTGAAGTGAATAATTTGAGAATTTCGATGAGGTATAGTGTATCAGTTTTTTCTTTTGTGGGCAGTGCTTTTGTTTTATTTAGTGTTTTATCTAAGAAATATTTGCCTAATTAAGGCCTTAAAAATTTTGAAATCTAGGATTTATTTTGAGTTAACATTTGTGTATGATGTGAGGAGGGAGAGGGTCTAAGATTATCTTTTTGCAGTTGAATATCCAGTTGTACTGGTTTTATTGGTTGAAAAATTATCTTTTACCAGTGTATTGCCTTGGCATGTTTGTTAAAAATTAATGGACTATAAATATAAAGATATATTTCTAGATTTTTAGTTATTTTGCACTAATCAGTGCCTATTCTTTCTGCTAGTACTATACTTCCTTGATCACTGTAGCTTTAATGTAAGTTTTGAAATTGAGGAAAGAAAGTTTTACAAATTTGTTTTTCTTTTTTTTTTTCACAATTGGCTATTCTTAATGTTTGGAAGTTTGACACAAATTTTAGGACTTACTTATCAGTAAAAAGTTTCTCGGAATTTTCGATAGGGATTGCTCATAACTGATAGATCAACTTGGGGAGAATTGCTATCTGACAATATTGAGTATTCCAGTCTATGAACATTGAATGTCTTGCCAGTCTTAAAGATGTTTAATTTCCGTCAAAGTTTTATAACTTTTAGGGGGCGGAGGCAAGATGGACTACTGGAGCCAGCTTTCCACAGAGGCTCCCATCCAGAAGGAGAGTTAAAAGACAGAAGTTTAGCAAGTAAGCTGATGGTTTGGAGCTGAGCCAAGAGAGATGGTTGGAAAACACACATCAATCCTGCTGAGGCAAGCTGTGACCCCAGGGATACAAACAATAGGTACAAAATCCATTGCCAGTGGATGGGAGTCCCTCCCTTATGAGAATGGCTCGCAGTATACTTTCTACAAACAAGTGAGCACGTTCAAACATGCCCACAGGAGAAACCCTCTAAAAACCAGACTGCCTTTCCTGGCGAGGGTGCCGTGATACTCTCTTGCCAGGCATAAAGCTGTATCTGTTCTCTACCTGCAGTTTTGAACTCCCAGCACTCCCCTCCACTCTCAGCCTGAGGTCTAGAAGCCTGTCCTCCATGGAGTCCAGATTCTTGGGCATTTTCTTGAGAGGTGTGGACAGGGCGTGGGGTGTTGCAGGTCTATGCTGATTCTGCGGCATGGAGGTAAGGAGAAAATGGTGGACTGAAGGAACCATACAGGAAAGAGAGAGGAGGTGCCTCTACCCCCCAACTGCACAGAGCTCAACTAATAGGGCTCACACCCTTGGGGATATTTTGGAAGGACACTCCCTGTCTCTCTGGGCAACCAGAGAAAGCTGAGCATCGTCTCTGTTGGCAGGCACTGGTAGAATTGATCTGGGATGATAACGCAGGCCCCGTGAACAAAAGGTATGCCTGAGGCAGAACTGGCCTGGGTGGAGTGTGCTGGGGATGGAGAATAGAACACGGGCATGCAGGGGCGGCATACTCCTAGGGCAGGGCTGAGCCCAGGAATACTTTAGTGAGCCTAAGAACACCTGGCCCTCAGAGGATCATAGCTGAGACAAAGGCAGGTGGGCTGAGGCTGGAATTCCAAGCTGAGTGTGAGCTCTGACTGCACCCCACTCCCCAACACAGACTGCAGGGGAGACAGAAACACCAGCTCTGGGCAGTGGCATAGATCGGGGCTGAGTTGCAGTTTCTGTGAACTCAAATATCACCTGGTCTGCAGGGGAATATAGTCAGGACAGAATCAAAATTCTGTGCCAATATAAGTGCCAGCAACAACAATCAGGTGTGGGGCTGCAATTGAGTGAACTGCCCTAGCTTCCATTAACCACCCGAGGTTGTCAGGCCTTAGCGTCCCCTGCCAGATGGTGGCAGAATGCAGAGGCCTGGCCAAGGAGACATAAGATCTCTCTGTGACTCAGGCAGGCTCAAACCTCTGGAGCATCTGCTCATTGGAGAAAACTGGGTCATAGCCCTGTGGGGTTACCAGCGACTGGATTTGACAGAGGTGCAAGATGGGGAAGGAGGCATCAACCTTCCTAGATTAATTCATTTGCAGGGGGAGGGGGTCCTTCTGACCACAGAGCACTAGAATGAGTCATACTTGAATGGCCAGCAGACCCCTGCTATCTAGTTGCTGGAGAACTTTTGAACTCTCTTACTTGAGACCGGGTGCTGACTGGGACAATTGATTTGGATCTCTCAGACTGGACCAATCACCTGAGGACTATCCAAAGTGGTACCCTGGGTGTGTGGTTATGGGAAGGTTTGATTTTCCTTTTCCAGTTGTTGCCTGTGGGGGTGGGGTGGGGTGACTTAATTGCTAATATTTTTCCATAGCTGAGACATGAACCCAGAGTACCTGACTCACTAGGGTAGGACATAGACCAGCTGAAAACAAGACAGAGCCACTTAGCCACACAACACCAAGTAAGTCCCCAGTGTCTCAGGCTGTAGCACTGTATGGGTCCTTTGCAAAGCTCTAGGGCAGGGGTCCTCAAACTTTTAAAATAGAGGGCCAGTTCACTGTCCCTCAGATCATTGGAGGGCCGGACTGTGGACCCCAGAATGAGTTGGCTGCTAAGCAGGACAGGAAGTGGTGGCAAAAACGCCCAGTGGGCCAGATACATGTCCTCAGTGGGCCGTATTTTGAGGACGCCAGCTCTAGGGGAAAAGGTACAGACACCAGTCACAGCTTTGGGGCAAAGGGCTGGTTAATGACTACTCCAGGAGCCCACCAATCGAACTTTACCTTATCTGCTCATGTAGCCAAAATGTTATAAAATAATCATGGGTGGAATCAGCAGAAAAGCTACTGTAACATGAATAACCAGAGTAGATCAACTCCCCCATGGAACGATACAGTGGACACAACTGAAGATCCCATTCATAGACAAATAGTTGAGAAATTGAATTCAGAGTTTGTAATGTAAATAAGATTAATAGAATGGAGGTAAAGTTGGAATTAGATATTCAAGGAGCATTTTCACAAGTTGTCTCAAGAATTCAAAGATAAAATCACCAAAGATTTTAACACATTGAGGCAAGAATTTACAGCCCTCAAAGATCTGAGAAATACAGTAGAATCCCTGAGTAACAGAATGGAGTAAGCAGAAGAAAGAATTTCTGACATTGGGGACAAAGCTTTTGAATGCTACCAAACAGATCATTCCCTCAGACAGCTCTGGGATAATTCAAAGAAAACTAATATTCACCTTATAGGAATTCCTGAAGGTGATGAAGTTGCTTCACAAACCACAGAGTCTCTTTTTTATGAGATTATGAAGGAGAACTTTACAGAAATGCCAATAGGTTCTGAAATTCAGATATCGGACAGTTTTAGAACCCCAGCATGACTCAACCCAAATAAGAGAACCCCAAGACACATCATAATTAACTTCACTAAAGTTAATATGAAGGAGAAAATTCTGAAAGCAGCCAGATGTAAGAAAACCATGACCTACAAGGGGAAGAATATTAGAATGACTGCAGATCTCTCTGCTGAAAACCTTTCAAGCTAGAAGAGGGTAGTCATTGACTTTTCATCTCCTAAAACAAAGTAACTTTCAACCCAGGATCCTGTATGCAGCTAAACTGAGTTTCATTTATGATGGAGAAATTAAATACTTTAATGACATTTACATGTTGAAGAAATTTGCCAAAACTAAACCTGCTCTCCAGGATATTTTCAGACCTCTCCTCCATAATGACCAGTGCAGTCCTCCACCACACCACAGAAGCAAACTCACTCAGAAACTTTTCATCAAATTGCAACTTCCATAGTGGCAAAAGGATTAAAAATGTCCCCTGGACTTTTGAAAAACTTGATACCCAAAATTCTACCAGGCTTATCAGTGTTCTCAATTACTGTGAATGGCTTAAATTGTCATCTAAAGAGGCACAGGTGGGCTGGCTGGATACAAAAACTCAGGCCAGATATCTGCTGCATATGAGAATCTCATCTTACCTTAAAAGATAAATATAGACTCAGGGTGAGAAGGGATGATCATCTATATTCCAGGCAAATGGAAATCAGAAAAAAGCAGGTGTTGCAATTTTATTTGCAGGTACAATAGGCCAGGTGTCCTCTAACTATGGTCCATGGGCTTCATGCAGCCTACCTAGGACATTTATCTGGCCTGCCAGGTGTTTTTGCTACCACTGCTTGTCCTGCTTAGCAGGTGACTTTTCCTGG